>JANBXA010000044.1:36880000-36987500 GCA_030556225.1 Cricetiscus sungorus | reverse complement strand
ATGTGTTTTATACATTTGTGTATTTGTGCATATTTGTGTAGCTCTGTGATCATTGATTTCACTTTATCTAAGTCTGTTTTTTATGTTCAAAATGGGAATGTTTACTCATAAGTTACATAGTTCCATGTGTGTGTCAAATACATATGTGCTGTAGATGTAATTTACATTATGTGGAGCTGTATCTGACCTGCTATAGGCACTAAGATTGATTTATGGCAGGCTGTGCTGAGCTTACCAAGCGTTTCTGTATGTAACTCCCCTTCAGTATATGGTGTATACTCACCAGATGACCAGATGACATTTCTTCACTTCAGGTTGTTTAAACTAAGGTGTCTGTAACAGCCGCCTCTTCACAGAGCTGAGCTGGCTGAAGGGCCTGAAAGGCGCTGCCACTGCAGTGCTGCTTGGACTCAAACGTTAATCAAACAGAAATGTTAGTTTTTGCCACAGCGAGTACTGGTGCTCAACAAATCAGCCAGACTACTTTTATTTTGTTGTGCAAAGTAAGCACTAAGAATCTCTATGTAAAGTTGCCATTCTGGATCAGCAGAAAAAAATTTACAAAGGGAACATTACTCAAATCTGAAAGATAAAAATTTTAAAAGCTGTCATGTAAGAAATAGTATTTCATGTAGTCAGGTGTAGTGGCACTTGGCTGTAATCCTGTACTAGGAGATGGAGGCAGGTGGATCTGTGAGTTCAAGGCTAGCCTGGTCTATGTAGTAAACTCCAGGGCAACCAGGGCTAACGTAGAGAGATCATGTCTCAAAAAAGAGAGAAAGTAAGTAAGCACATAAGTAATTTTTGTTACAAAGCCTTTCCCAGATTCCTGAGATGCTATTTTCACACATTCCTGTATCAGTGAAGCAGAGGCCCCTCCCCACCCCACCCCATCCTACCACACCCAATGTTAATCAAAGTATACATTTCATAGCACTTGCTACCATGGCTTTCCTATATATGGTTAATATATAATTAGAGATTTCCTTCTTGTTATTTCTCATAAAAACAGAAACCTCACTAATGCAGGAACTTTATCTCAGATGATTATTTGGAGGGTGGGGAGTTGGCTGAGTAGGTAAAATATGATGTGCAAACAGGGTGATCTGAGTTTGCATCTCCAGGAGCCACATTAGGAATCCCAGAGTGGTGGCACGAACCCAAAACCCCAATTCTGGGAGGTAAGAGGGACATAGAGATGGGCAGATCCCTAGACATTATCGGCTAGCCCCTCTAACCAGTTTATGAGCACTGCGGTGAAGTAATGTACAGGAAAATACCCAACTTCTGGCCTCCGTGAGCATGTGTACTCATTAATGCACACATCCTCACCCACATCAGACAGTCATGTCTGTCCCCCTTTTTCTCTCTGTTTCTAACACACACACACACTCTTGTTTGATTGTAGAAACAGTTTGCAGTTATTCCTCAGAAATTAAGCAGAATCACCATATCATCCACACTTTACCTCTGCATATATACTTAGAAGAAATGAAATCAGGAACTTGAAACACACATACACATGGTAATAGCAGTACCATTTACAATAGCTGATATGTAAAACAGCTCAAATGTCTATCTACCTGTGATAGATTTATATGTATATTCAGTGGAATATTACATAAATATAAGAAGGACTGGAGTTTTGATTTGATGTTTGCTACAACATAGATGACTCTAAAACATTATTCTAAGTAAAAGAATCTAGGTACAAAGGGCCATGCGTTGTGTAATCCTAATGTTTGAACTGTTCATAATGCATAGATCTATGGAGATGGCTTCTAGGAGCTAAGGGGAATAGGAAGAAAGTATAGAATGGGATGATGACAGTGTCTCAGAACCAGATTGGCTATACCATATTGTGAGTATGCCAGCTCCCACTGAATTATTCAGTTTTAAATGATTAGTTTTATGTTATATGAATTTTGCTGCAGTTCCTTTGAATGTTTGTAGAATAAATGATTGCATATGGTCATTTGTTTGGATAGCCTGCTGTGAGTTAGGTTTTGTGTATGAAATTTCCAATTTCTAGCTCTGTTATCTGAGAACAATGGAAGAATGGGACCAAGCAGGGGTTGAACCCAAGTGTCCATGGTGCAGTTTGATCGACATGGGGGCAGGGGGTCCTTGACTGACACGGAGCCCACCTATTAGCAGAAATAGTCCCTAAAATGTGATGCCTGCCTCTGTGCCAGAACCCTCTTCATCTGCTCTCCCTGCCTTTGACCTACTGTAGATCCTGCATCATGGTGGAAATCTTTCTCGGTTGGGGATGCAGTAGACAGAAAATGTTAGCCCCAAACCAGCCTTTAATTGGCAAGTAGTATCACTGTTGGATGACGTAAGCTTGCTTCCGAAGGGGACAGAGGGAAAGCTCCACTGAGAACCAGTGCAGATGCGGTTTGAGCACAGGGCTCCATGCAGCCTTTCCTTTCAGCAGCCTGCAGTGGAGCAGCTTTCCTGTTTTCATCTCCCTGAAGACGCATGGCCCTTTACATACTCTCTACAGTCTTTTTCAGTGTGTATTCACACGCGTGTAATTATTAGCAGTGCTTTCACTGTTCCGTGGATTTGTGAAATGAGGAAGTACTAGCTCAGGTTTGTCCTCACATTGAAACTGCAGAGATTAGTAATTAGAAACAGAAATAAGTGTGCTGTGTCACCTGTCATATTGGTGACAGGAATAATAGTTAAAAAGAAACTTTAAAAGAAAAATAGTGCCTATCTCAACACAGTTTTGGCTCTATGTTGAGTAAACTACAGACTATGCTGCGGTGTACAGAACAGGACAGGATATGAGAGTGGTTGAGGGGGTGGGTGTGGACTTCCTTCTTGCTGGCAGTGTGTGTGGTCCTCAGTTTAGCCTTTAGAAAGCAGCATGATCAACACGTTCTCCAGAGTGATGGGCTCTTAGAAAGGTAAGGGAGACATGCAGAGAGGTCTGCATTCTCGTAGTCACTGGTTTGAAACAGAGTAAGAAGTGTTGGCAGAGTGCTTCTTGTTCCTGGGCTGCTGTGCCTTCCCAGTGTGCCTCTGGTGCTGCCCCTCACTCCAGTTCTCACTGCTGGCTCCACGCTTAGGAAGTTTCAGAAAGCCTCCCTGAGTGACAGCTCCTCGCTGAGCTCCTGGAACCCCAGAGTTTGACTTAGTTCTGGAGCAAATGAAGTATGCAAATGAAGTACCAGAGCGTTGAGGAGAAGATGTAAATAAAGCATAGGCTCACCAGTCATCAGATTGCAGTGTGCTAGAGCAATGTGCCAGACTGCTTTTGACGAGCACAATGAAGGTGTTTTTCCTTCAGCACAACAAATCCTAATTAATTATCAGAACATTTCAAGCTTTCCACCTGATCTTTCTGTCTGACATTTGTGACCTGAGGCTGGTGCCAGAAAGTTGATGGTGAAAGTTTTTAGTTTTATGGAGATAAGACCTTTGTTTAGCTTAGTGTGACACAAGAAATAAGTGTCCGAAAGCGTGGGAGTTGTTTTGTGCGCTCAGTGCCTGTTTCCAGCTCTCATTAAGCAGATGCTTCCAGAAGGAGTTGTCGTAGCAGCAAGTCCCTTGGTTGCTGTGGTGTTTGTCATGACTGACAGCCCACATCTGGAGCCGTGGAAGTCTGCATGGTGACAGCCCCCTCATTTGGCTCCACCCTGTCTTTTGTGGTACTAACTCGCTTCTCCCTCAAGAAGGAGATCAAGAAATAACAGTGTTATTTCTTCATTGCTTTATTATCATTTCTTATATCATTCAATAAAGACTTAAAAATGACAAGTAGGTTCTGTTTCCTGTAGCCTTGGGGATAAGATGGGTGTAGAGAAGAAAGACTGGGAAGATTATGTGCGCAGGGTGTGTTTGGAGGCAGTGAAGCACAGAGTGGTGAGAGCCTTTCAAGCAATCTGCGTTCTCGAATCTCATATATGCTTAGAGTTTCTGATTGCTACCTGATCACTACAACTGTCTGTTTTCCTTAAAATGTTTAAGGAAATCATCAGAAGGTCCACAGCAGCCTAGCCGAGTGGACATCCTGTCTGGTGCAGCCTGGGTGACAGTGTAAATCACTGTGAGTGCCAATCGTTACCCTCACGTGAGCGGAGAAGTCTGTGTAGTCCCAGAGGAGTGTTTGTCTTGATAGTTCACTGTGAGGCTTGTGTTCAGATCTCTGGAAGTCTTGCTAACTTTGCGGTAGTTGCCCATGATGCAGGCTTTGCAATGTAGTGGCCCCTGTGAGGAAACCAGCTTGCAGTTAGCAACCCCTGCCAAGTTAGCTCTCATTCTGTGTTTGTGAGGGAATTTTGTTCGACAGCTTGCGCATGTGTTGAGTGTGTTATTGTATGAAGTGTCACAGGTGGGTTTTCATTTCCATGCGTTGTCCATATATGATGCTACTTTAACTTGTGCAGTCGATTGTGGCTTGATTATTATTAATTGTTTAGTGTGCGATGAGCTGGGACTGAAGTCAGAAGTGAGCACAAGAGTGGGTGCCTTCTGTGGGAGCACTTCAAGTGTCAGGGTTGCAGTGGTGCTGAGGTGGACATGCAGATGCATAAACACGGTGATTTCTCAGGAGTTCCAGGACCCCATCTCGAAAAGAAGTGGTGGGCAGGGAATCAGGGTGATAGGACACACAGTGACCTGGGAAGGGCATCTGTTTTATTTTAGATGGGTTTGTCAGAATTGAGGCAGAAGGAGCTGTAACAACTGCAGTCTCTCTGAGATTATATATCCCCTATCTTTTTTTTTCTAATTATGGAAAATTTCAAGTATATGTACTTGCCAGTTTACACAACCATGAACTCCTTTTCTGTCATTATAGATGAATCTTTTTTTAAATTTCTCTCTCTCCCTTCGTGTGTGTGTGTGTGTGTGTGTGTGTGTGTGTGTGTGTGTGTGTGTGTTTGTGCGCATGCCCATGCCTGGGTGTCTGAGGCTGTCAGACCCCTTGGAGCTGGAGTCATGGGTAGTTGTGAGTCACCGAGTATGGGTGCTGGGAACCAAATTCCTGTCCTCTACAAGAACAGTAAGTGCTCTTGGCTGCTGAGCTATCTTGAGCTCTCTGCAGCCCTTTAGATGAACTTCTCTAACCCATTCCATCCCCATACTATTTAAACATCTCATTTCCTAGATAATATTTTATCTGAATATATTTCAATTATGCTTGACTTTTTAAAATTTTTTTTTAATTTTTTTTTTTTTTTGAGACAAGGTTTTCCTATCTAACTCTGTAGACCAGGCTGACCTTGAACTCACAGAGATCCACCTGCCTCTGCCTCATGAGTGCTGATATTAAAGGCATGTGACACCACCACCTGGCTCTTCAGTATGTTAGAAAGATAAGGATTTCTTCAAAAAGTAGACCAAGATACAATTATTATAATGAAATACTTTAATAGTAGTCTCTATTTATATTTATTTATTTGTTTGTTTATTTTAGGGTTCATGTAGCTCAGACTTCAGTTCACTTTGCAGCTGAGTTTGAATTACCATTCCTCCTGTCTCTACTTTCCAAATGCTGAGGACACAGGCTTGTACCACCATGTATGACAGCAGGGGCTTTAAAAAATGTCAGACATCTAGTCTTTATTTAGACTTACAGTATCTTCAGATACTTGTCACTTCTCTGTAGTCACAGGTACATAGTCTGATACCTTACCCCCAGCCTCACAATGTACAGGAGTAAATGTGGAGTCTACAGATCTTGTTCCAGGCAGAACACCGGGACCCATTCAGCTATGGCTGACTAAGAGATATTCATCTTATCTGGACTCTGTTACATGTCTAGAGAGAGCATACTTGTCCCAGGCAATCTGGAGCATGTTTCTTTAGTTAGGGTAGAGAGGTAGGAGCCAAGCCCTAGTGTGTAAGAGGACAAGCGGAGGTTTGGTGTGGCTCATTGGTAAAGTACATAGCCACCATGTTTAAAACCTTGAATTCAGTGTCCAGTGGGTGCCCAAGTACATACAACAGGGCGCTGGGGGGAGACAGACATGGGGTGGGGAAGACACACACACACACACACACACACACACACACACACACACACTAGCTATAGAGGGGACACAGACATGGGGTGGGACACACACACTCACATTAGATAACTCTGTTTAGGGGTAGAGACGGAGGGAATAGTTTTTACAGTTTTACTAACTTTCCTGTTGACCAAAAAAAGTCTAGGAGAGGCTTTATATGTGAGACAATCAGCTTATAGAATAATAAGGATTTTTTTGGGGCTCACAGTTTTTGAGGTTTAGGATCAAATCATGGCATTACGGCAGTGCATCTCAACCTTCCCAATTTCCTTTAGTACAGTTCCTCATGTGGTGTCCCCAATTGTAAAATTATTTTTTGTTGCTACTTCATAACTGTAAATTTGCCACTGTTATGAATCATAATGTAAATATCTTCTGTGTAGGATATCTGACTTGTAACCCCCATGAAAGGTTCATTTAATTCCCAAAGGGGTCGTATCCCACAGGCATGGAGGAGCAGACCATTCATCCTGTCATTGACTCAAGACCCTCGGGCCAGACCCACTTCTTCAAGGTTCCACCACCCAGTAGCTTCATGGTGGGGACCAACACTTGCCATATGGACCTTTGGGGGACAAAGATATTGGGCAAAATAGGATAAGTTTGGAGAAACTGTTTCTTTGGTTTTATTAATCCTCTAATTTCCCTCTGCATTTTGTGTGAATCACACAGAATCCACACTTTGCGATTAGTTGCTGCTTCTCCGTCTTCTCCACATGTGCTCTTCTTATATGTCACTGTAAAAACAGAATTTGGAATTCCATACAAATATGGAGAAAGTTAATGTGACTGCAGTGTGATAGAGGATAGAGTGGTGGGTAATTTGTGAGGGTCAGTCAGTATCCTGTGTAGCACGGGAAGGGGTGGGCTTCATTCTAAGGGTAGTTGGGAGACATTAGATTAGAGTGATAGACTAGCATACTAGCCAATAACTAGTTATTTTTTCCAGGCTTCTGCTGAAGGAGGAAATGATATGTATGTATGTATGTATGTGTGTATGTATGTATGTATGTATGTATGTATGTATGTATTCTATATAATAAAAAATAAATTTTGACTGTGTTTTGATAGCTTAATAACAGCCCTTGCCTAGGAACTATAGGGTTATATAGGAAGAAAATTAGTTGTAGTTTTACTTCTGAAATGGTTAGGTGTGTTGAGTTCTGCTAGCTTGTTAGAACTCCTTCCTCTTACCTTAAGAAGGTGGTGAACACATGTAAGAAACCACCTTAAGATGGTTTCAACACTGGCTACTCCCTCCACAGATCATGTTTTCTGAGGAAGAAATATTTAAACTGCTCACTTGAGTGTTCATTCCTGCAGTTATGTCTAACTAAGATGGAATCCCTGTTGGTGGGCATGGAACTCAAAGGCCATCCTCAAAAGGCCATGTAGACAGATTTCAATACTGTTATCCAACCTATATAGTTGGTAAGAAACTAGGACTTGCAAAGTGCTAACTTGGTTACAAGTACACATGAATTAAGCTGAGTTACTTCTGCTTCCCAAGTGCCTGCTTGGTTCTTCACTGGTCAGTATCTCCATAACCCTGCCAGAAAAGAAGGAGCCATCTTGTGGGAGTGTTAACTTCCTGTGTGAGCCTGGGCTTCCTAGTTTTATCTTCCTGTGTGACCCTGGGCTTCATCCCAAATATCAAATGCACTTTATGTGGCCACTTCTGGGCCTTAAAAGAATTCTTAAATGATGTGAATTGTTTTTGTCTCAGCTTTCCCCACTGGCTCCAGTCTTGTGTCGGCCAAGTCATTTTGTTGATTCTGCTAAATGATTTTGTATTTGCTGTTGTATAGGAATGTCCTCAGATTTAATCAGCACATTCAGGAGCTTAGGTGTACCTGCTTGTAGAAGATCATCCTGGCTGGGCTTTTGACAGTTGAATTCCCTTATAACAGCATATTGCTTTGTTTGATGCCTTAGCCATAATATTGAACTTGGACCATGTTTAGGTTATATTGGCATTTGGTGGGGATTTTGTTTTATTTGTATCACTAATCCAATGAGCCATTTGGTAGTGACACTTGAGTCTTTTGAAGATTGAAGGCGAGTTTGTAGTCTATAATTGCCCGTTCCCTAAAAGCACCTCAAAGGAGGATGGATTTTAGCAGCATCCACTTATGTGGGACTTTACAGGCTTAGAGATGCAAGGACTGGCAGCAGCTACTTCTTGCCGTTGAAGATGGAAGACAGGCTGACATGTTGGGAGCAGACATTACTGTACTGCACTAATGAGATAGGTTTGATTTGTGGAATGGATTTTGGTTTCTTTGTTGATCCTCTAAGCTGTTTTGTACTTTTTTGTTTTAAGATTTATTTATTTATTTGTTATATGTATATGGATGTTTTGTCTGTATGTACATTTGCACAACAGAAGAGAGATCCAGCTTTGTGTGACTACAGTAATAGATACTTGTGAGCCTTTATGTGGGTGCTGGGAATTGAACTCCAAACTGCTGACCTATCTATCTCTCCAGTTCCCCTCCCCATTTTTGAATCTAACCTCTCAGCACTCACTTCTCTTGGGTATTGTTCTCCCCTAGTTGACTCCTCTCCTTCCTCCTCACCATGCAGCCTGTGCTGGTCATAGAAAGCCATATGCCTTTGCCTCATGAGAGTGCTGGGCTTAAAGGTGTGCATGGCCACACCTGACCACAGACCTCTTTTTACATTACCACCTACATAATTTTGCCTTTTCAGATGGTTGTTTTGTATTCCTATCACTTCCAATTCCTTTTGTTTAAATCTACCTTTTCTTTATCATATTTCTTTAGTGCTGAAATATAAAATGTGATTACATTATTTGGTTGACAAATCCAAGCTGATATATCCAGCTGATGTGATTATATTGACGAATTCTCTCAGGTACAGAGTTGCATTTCAAGGCAGAGCATTTTGGAAGCAGTTTACCTAAAGGGCAATTCCTTTTGCAGTAATTTTGTGATTGTTTTCAACTTTGAGGACAAATGCATTTTGTTGCTGGAGACCATGGCTTCTTTTCAAATGGCCTTGTGTAACCTCCAATATTTTCACTTTATTGGGTTTGCATGTATATTGGCTAAAATTCTGGTCGGACTAAGCAAACTGGTAAAGTTTGCAACATTGATATGTTAGGGGACACAGTGGTAAGATGTGCAAGTGGGTGTGTGAAAGGATGAAGCAGAAAGTAGTTTGTAGCCAAGGCAGATGCCTGTCAGTCTTTATTTTCTGTCTCTGCCTAGTAAATTACCACACGTTTAGTGGCTTCAACAACAGACTTACTTTCTGTGATCTGGTGAGCCTTACATGGCGGTGTACACCTGTAATTCCAGCACTTGGGAGGCAGAGGGAGGGGACTAATGAATTCACAGTCTTAGCTAACTACGTAGCCTACATTGCAAGTTTGAGGTTAACCACAGATATGACCCTACCCCAAAGCAAAAACAACAGCAAAGATCTGTAGGCTCAGAAGGCCAAAATCATTGTCACCATGGCTCAGATCCAGGAACCTTGGCAAGCTAAATTACTTGTTGCCACTCTGGAAGGAGCATGTTTGTAGTGCTCACAGGGACGGGATAACACCATGTAACACCATCTGAGATGGGAAAGTAGTTCATTTCCAGCAAGCGCAAGTGGCTTTGCTGAGTCCTCACAAGTTACCTAGAGCACGACAAATCCCTGGAGGTCTTGGTCTTTGAGAAGAGATTCCACAGGTTCCATAGCTCAGAAGGGACAGTCTGGACATCTGACCTTAGGCCTGCTGAGCTCAGTAGGCGAGGAGAGGAGGGGAGGGAACTTCCTATGGGATCTGGGTGTGCTTTCTTTCCTGGCCTTCAGGCTTCTAGAGACCAGAAGCGTGTCGAGCCTGGTACACAGTTTCCCCGGCAGTGACAGAAGTGCTGGGTCACACAGAGCTGAGAATGAAAGCTGTCCAAATGAACTAAAACTAGCCCAGTATAACTTTGATGTCTTGATCTACTCATCCTGCAACACTGCATCTCCATGCGTCTTCAAGCTCCAGTCAGGAACGCGCAGCCTGGATGGCCTCATCTCTTGAGAATTTTAGTTCATTGTTTTCTCATCCTTTTCATCTTGTAGAGCTACTATTTCCTGCCACCTTTTACTCATATTCTTTCCATCTTCAAAGCAACAAGGCATCTTGCCTCAGTCGACACATTACCTCCTGCTTCTGCAGTAAAATTTTTCTGTGCCTCCATTATAAAAGTCATGTTTGGTTGTATTTAGGGCCCACCTGGATAACCTAGAATGGCCCCTCTATGAAGATCTTGCTCTCTGTCTCATTTCTGTACGATTTTTGTCTGAAGTCACACAGGTTCTAGGTACCAGGGTCTGGAGACTGTATGACTATTACTCAGTTTGCTATGGTCTATATAGCTGATCCTTTTAGCAGACTTGTCTGTCTGTGTGTCTGTCTTGCCTGACCTCCCAGTTCTTTCTGTTTTGATGTATAGGTGGTACCAACTACATTGCAGGGGGGTAAGATTATCCTCCACTCTCTAGATCTCCTAGCCAGGTCTGAAATCACTCATTTAAAGACAGACTAACAGGAACAGTGAGGGATAGAGGGAAGTGTAACCAATTTATTATTCACATCTTAGGAGTCACAGGGGTCTTAAGATACTAGAACCCTTGTCCCGGAGTAGAGTGTTTGTACACTCAGGAGTAGTGGGGGAACAGTGAGTCCTGGAAAGGCGTGACTGGGTGCACTAAAGGGGATGATGTAGCAGCAGTAGATGGAAAGGGTTTGGGGTGTCCAGGAAGGCCTCTCTGGGTGTGGGCAGGGCCTTTAGAAGGAATCCCTTGAGACTGACTTTCAGATTTTTTTTTTTGTAGCCAGCTTTTGCACAGAATGATGGAGAAATGTTAAGTTTAATATGTCCAGGTTTTTCTGTAAATGTTGGGGTTTGGTCTCATAAAGTCCTTCTCCTATGGAAGAGGAATTGTACTCTGTATGGCCTGCTGTAGAGGAGAAGAGGGAGCAGGATAAAGAAGGGCAGCAGAGCTGAGGGTTGTGACAGTCAGTGTGTCGGAGCTCCTTCTCTATTTGGAGCCTCTTCACCTCGCTCACACAGCTCCATGCCCAAAGTCTAGGCCAGTAGGAAAGCTGAGCATTATTTTAAGGTTCCCACAGAACATAATTGGAACCCCTGGTTTGGTCAGATGTCTGTCCAATCCTGAATGCCTGGACTCTTGATCAAGAAGTGTTACACTTGTCAACTTGTTGAAGAGGTGTGATTTTCTTTTAAGAGGTAAAGTGAGAAGGGAAAAGGTATAAACTGAAGATTCCAACTGAGATTGGAAATTTAACTGCAACTAAAGATGGAACATGTTCTGGACAGTTATAATTGGAGAGTTTTGCTTATATTGAGCAAATCCAAAAAGAATCTAAAAGGAATTGAAAAGAAATTATAGATACTCAATGATTATCATTATTACTTTGCTCTCTAAGCCAAATGCCAAATGAGGGCCAGTCCTATAGTCTTAGTCCTTAAGATGAGTGGTAAACTCTTCTCTATGTACAAAAGGAACTTGGAGATGATAGTGTAGTGTAGAGGAAAAGCCAGACACAGAAATTCAGTAGATAATTGCTACTGACTGTGTCTTCCTCATCCTGTTGATTTAAAAAGCATTTGCCATTGCTTGAATCAATTTGAGATTGCAGACCTGTGTTTGAACCTGAAGACCCCCTCCAGTAACTACCCCTAGCATTTGTAGGCCAGCTGGGATTAGTCCTTGGGGAGCCATTCATTCCTTTCCAGGGAGAATTATGTCTGTAACCCCAAATCATGCTCACATTCCTTCTTGATTTTTGGATATGAGATCACATTTTTTCCCTAGCTCTCTTATCTTGAACCTTATTTTTCTAAAAAAAAAAAAAGTAGATTTCTTCTGTCATTTTTGGTATTTGCTTTTCTTTCCTGCTATAACAAAAATCCTTTTTCACAATAAAGGCATATTTTTTATTTTTAAATTTTCTTGCTTCACACAGTACCTAAAAGGACAGTTGCATAATGAAGACTAATTTGAGTGTCCATTAATTAATGACACTTGTGATAGAAGAAAATGACCATATTCAACAGTATATTGTTAGTCTGGGAACAAATAGCTGCCACAGCTGCCTCTGTGAATAGGCTTGCATGATGTGTCTAGTTGAGCTAGATGCCAACAGATCAACAAGTACAGGACTATTATAATATTTAAACACTGAGTTAAAATTCAGCAAAGCTCCTGTTTATATTTTTTATTAAATTTTCAAAAATTGCAGTTATTAGTATGGATTACTCTCCAATAAATGAATTAGGATCTGAGCTAGTGAAATACACGACCATATTTGGATATGGGGAATGATCTTCCCAGTGTGTTTTGTGTTAAGCAGGCACTTTGTGGCTTCCTCGTATATTGTTTAGCAAGGGCACAGCAGATGTGGCTTATCTATCCATTTGGATGTGAGCATGTTGGTTCTAGGGAGTAGACACAAAAAGAGGCTAATGAAGGGTGGAGGTTTGGTTCTGCTCATGCCTGGGCCCCGTAAACTGCAGTAGATGTGGGTGGGTGCTGACCCACAAGTGTGTGCAGAGGGCTCTTCTCTAAAGCCATCTGGTGCAATGCATTTATATGAGCAAATTTCAGAAGTAAATGTGGCCGTGTGGGGTTCACTGTGCACTGTGGTGCTGTCTGCTCGTGGAGTGCCAAGTCACATTTCATGTTCTTGCACTGTGTGTGATTTCCTGAGATTCACTAGTCTGTTTCTGTACCCTGTCTCAACACATTCTCTGCTAAGACAGCACATTGATGCTGTGTCGTGCTGGGAGTGACCCATGTCCGTGCCTGCACCTCAGAGACCCCAAGAGGAGAGGAGGCAGCCCCAGTTCTCCATCGTTTCACGCCGTCATTGCTCAGAGGACACCTGAAGTTCTTAGCAAATCATTGCGGCCCCTGTGTCAGGGTTATCTTGAGTTCTCAGCACAACCTCCTATTTTCTGACGCGTTTCTGTTTGGTACTCTCATCTCATCTAAAGAGCTAGGAGGCTTTGTATGAGGAAATAAATGTAAAGTGATTTGCCAGGGTCACAAGTTAGGGCTGACGTCACTGCTGCCTGTTTTGAGGGTTTGTGGGTAAAAGCCCCTGAGGCCACACAAGCCTGGCCTCCAAGTCTCAGCCAACAGTGACAGCAGACAAGTGGCTCCTCAAGTGTCCTCTGAAAGGTGGCACAATGCCTCCTAAACACAGCCAATAGTAATACACGAAATAAAAGCTATTTAAAAAGAAAAACTCCTGAAATTGTTCTTACCTGGTTAATTTATTTTATAATTATTTTGAATTATACTCTAGTATTTTTAGATAAAACTTTTAACATAATTCTATTTAAAATTAAGACACAGTACTAACACCAAACATTTTAAATAATTTTTTAAAGACTCATTTATTTTATATATGAATGTTCTGTCTTTATGTATGCCCTTATGTCAGGTTAGGGCATCAGATCCCACTAGAGGTGAGTGTGAGCCACCATGTGGTTGCTGAACCCAGAACTTCTGGAAGAGCAGCCAGTACTCTTAACCTCTGAGCCATCTCTCCAGCCCTAACATGAAACATTTTACATGCAATAAGTCCAAATATGTTAACTCAGAAATTATAACAAGAGTTGAATCCATGAGTAGTGTTGTATTCAGGATTACAGCACCCCATTCGACTCAGTGCTCTATGGCACTCCATCTGTGTTGAGAACACAGGAGGGCTGCAGACTTGGCTCAGTGGTGAAGAGTGCTAACTGCACTTGCAAAGGACCCAGGTTTGATTTCCAGCACCCACAGGGTGGCTTCCACTTTCAAGAGTCTGACAACCTCTTTTGGCCTCTAAAGGCACTGCATACGTGTTGCACTTACATATATGTAAGCAGAACACAAACAAGCAAACAGTAAAATCTTATTTAAAACCGAAAAGGGGGAAATTTATGATAAGCAAACTTTGCTTGGAGTAATGTAAATAAGTTCCATGTATGATTTTATGTAAATTTATATATGGAAAATTCATTTAGAGATACAAAAGGCACTGGATACACAGGCAGCATTCTGTATCCATGATTTTTTAGAAACAGTAGGATGTTAAACATTTCAGTTTTCTGGGGTATGTTACCTCATTCTTTGAAAATGTATTGTAGGACAATAAATAGATGAGATACAAAATTTAACATGGAAGGAGATGATATAAGGGAGGGCAGTGGGATAAGGCAAGAAATGAAAGCAGTGGAATGATGAATGCCACATGCAGATGCCATGTGTAGTAAGTATGTGTCTTAGTTTGCTTTTCTGTTGCTGTAACAAAATAACGGACCAGAAGCAGCTCTGGGAGGGAAGGGTCTATTTCATCTTACAGGTCAGTGGCTCTCAACCTTCCTAACGCTGAGGCCCTTCAATACAGTTCCTCATGTCATGGTGACCCCCCCCAGCATAAAATTATTTCATTGCTACTTCATAACTGTAATTTTGCCACTGTTATGATTTGTGATGTAAATATCTAATATACAATCCATGTGGGGGTCGTGACCCACAGGTTGAGGTCCACTATTTTAGTCCGTCGTTGAGGGCAGTCAGGGCAGGAACTCAAGGCAGGAACCATGGAGGAATGCTGGCTTCTCCCCAGCGCGTGCTCAGCTAACATTGTTGTACAGTGCAGAGAGACCCACGGCAATCTGGGCCCTCCCACATCAATCATAACAATCCTTTACAGACAAGGAGACTCCAGGCTGTGTCACGTTCACAGCTGACGCTAACCAGGACAGTATGTAGACTTGTAAACAATACAAAAAAGGGAAATTGTTTTACAAAGTGATTGGAAAATTAAATGTATGGAATAAAAGATATTTTTAACAAGCAATAACTAAACAGTGTACTACTTGAATAATTAGTTGCCTATGAAGCCATGTAACAAAGTCAACTGGTTATTTATTTGTTTATTTATTTGAGGCAGAGTATCTCGGTATTGCTTTGGCGAACTCACAGAGATCCACCTGCTTCTGCCTCCCGAGTGCTGGGATTAAAGGCGTGCACCACCAACACATGGCTTCAACTGGTTAAAGATGGAAATTTGTGTATTTTTAGGTGAAGTGACTGTGACAGCAACCGTGGCCCAGAAAACCCAGCTCCCTAGGTTTTTCTGTTTTGTTTTGTTTTGTTTTTGGTTGGAGTTGGTTTTCATGGGATAGTCACCATGTTTTAGGGTTCGACTTTAAACTTTTTATACTTGAAGTGACAATGTTAAAATTATTGAGAACTACATAAAATAACCTACATATTTTTTAGGGAGGTTGAGAAAAGGGATTACGTAGTTTTTAAGAGTTTGTAGGGGCTGGCAAGATGACTTGAGAAGTAAAGGTGATTGCCAAACTGGGCAGCCAAGTTTGACTGCTGCTGCTCCAGGCAGGAAGAGAAACTGACTCCCATAGTTGCCGCCAAGTTCTGGGATTTCCTGTTACAGCAGGTCTCCTGCCAGCCTCCTGGTCCTGCCACCATTGTCCTGCAACCACGTGTGCCCCAAATAACACTCAGAGACTCTGTATTTGATACAATCCTGTTGGCCAATTACCATTACTGTTTATGGGCTAGCTCTGTCTTAATTATTAACCCATTTCTACTTATCTAAGTATTTCCACGTGGTCGTCTTATCGGGGAGCCGCGCGGCAGGCGTCCTGCTCCTTCCCCGGGCTACATCTTGACCCCTACTACTTCCTCTCTCCTCCTCCTGGTCTCCTAGCCCCGCCTATCTTGTTATCTCATTGGCCACAGTGCTTTATTAACAAGTATGAGAAACATATATACAGAATAACATCTCCCATCAGTTTCCTGTCTGTGCCCCTTGTTCCCCTGAGCCTGGCTCCTCTTCTGCTTGTTCTGGGGATCTGAACTCTGGCTCTCATGCTTGTGAGACTGGTACTGTTTGAACTGAGCCCTGTCCACAACATCGACAGTTTGTCCTTTTTTTTTAAGCATCTGAGATGAATCTCAGTTTTCTGAAACCCTTGGTCCTCTCCGTTGCAGCTGTTGGGATTATAGGTGTAGACCACCACACTCAATACAGCCTGCCGCTTTTCAAGTGATAATTACAGAAAAAGTATTCTGTGGTACATACTGTGTTAGAGCTGTCTTTCTTGCCAGCTCTTCGTGCTTATATTGGTTTGCTAGCTCGTTTTCATTGTCTAGTGTAGAAGGCAAATGCTATAGTTCATATTGATGATTTCAAAGTTTTTTGAGCAATTAGGCACAATAGTTCATGCCTATAGTCTGAGCTCCTTGGGAGGCTGAGATAGGATTGCATAAGCTGAGGAGTTTGGGACCAGCCTTTAAACAAATATGTAATTCATGAAAGGAAAACACCTCAGTTGAGACAGTTACATTTGAACTGACTTTTTGTTGTTGGTCCTTTTCTTCATGTCTCGATATTGTTTTGTCGTTGGATGGGTGGTGGATTCTTGACCCGGTGTCTCCCGGTGCGATTGCAGGGTGGGCACCACATGCCCGCCTTAGTTTAACTTTGTAAATCAATTTGAGGAAGACAGTTTTCTTATCACCATGACAGAATGCCTGAGAAAAGCAACTTAAGGGAGAAAGGATTTATTCTGACTTGTGTTTGAAAACAACTCCTGTGTGAGAGCCCTATCACATGACAGCTGGGGAGCAGATCCAGCCCTCCAGCCCCTGCTCCAGCAGGACTGCCTCTGCCACTTGGGTCCCAGGAGCAGAAAGTTCCATGTCCTCCATGAACCCTAGCTGAGAAGCGAGCGTTCTGACATAGGAGCCAGTGAGGGACATTTTATGTTCAAACTCTTAGCAGCTGGCTACGCTCTTATAATGGCTTCTTTAAGGTCTGATTCACATACCATCAAATCTAGCTTCTTGAAATGTACAATCCCATGGCTTTTTGTAAAGCTGTGCCACCATTCCCGCTGCCTGGTTTCAGAGACTTCATCCCTATTAGCAGGCAGGCTTCACCTCCTCAGTCTCCAACATCCCTCTCCTTTCAGCCTGCATGGATTTGCCCTCTCTGAGTATTCTGTTCAAATGCAATTATAAAGCATGCACCCTTTCCCTGTAACCATAGGATACAGGAATCCGAGTCTAGAGACACCCCAGTCTTACCTAATTTGAGCATTCTACATGCCAGAAACCTGGTGAGATGTGAGATGATAGATGTGGTGGTCTTCCCCACCAGATACAGGAGAGCATTTCACAGAGAGTTTCTCTTGAGTATTGTTAAGCTTTGCAAGGAGGACCACTTGGGAAGTGAAGAAACGGATCTCCTAAGGGTTGGGCGTAGAGCTCTGTGCCACCTACTTGCCAAGCAGGCAGGGCCCCTTTGCGACCAGTACCCACCCCTAGAAAAAGGAGAAAAATAACCTGATACTTTAATTTCAGGTACATGAACTTGCTTGTCCATTTATTGTTATGAAATAGAGCCCCACTCTAGCCTGAGCTAGCCTCAGAGTCATGACAAGCCTACTGTCGTGAGCCACCACCAACCTTTAGCTACAGTTTGATGGCTTGGTGGTTCAACATTTACTGTTTAGTGTAACAGGTAATCCTAGCTATTGATTGATACTGGAAGTTGTCGCCGGATTCTGTGCTTCCACCAAGGAGCTGTGGCACAGGTGCGAAGAGCATTTTTGTAGGGTGACTCTTGCGAATTACTTTCTAAACATGTCAGGAAGCCCTGTCTTATATGCCTACTCAGCTGAAGGAGTCACTCCTTGATATGAATTGCTGTTGCTTAATTTGGTAATCAGGATGTTCATTATCTGACTTTTTCAGGGACCTTTGGAGCAGGAATACAAAGCTCTCTCCTGATTTTACAGGGTGGCCATAGAGGCAGCACTTTAAAAATTAGCATATGAATGTTTTGACTGCCTCACTTAAGACAGCCTGTCAGCTTGGCAGCCCCAAGCCTGTTATTTCTGCGTCTTTCCTTTTTCCAATTTCATGTTTTGACAAATAAGATTGTACTTTTGACAAGTGATTTCTATTCCATCTAAGAATTTCAGAGTGTTTTAAATGTGTTTATTAAACCATCTGAAGATCATCTTATCTTCTCATCTTTGGTAATATGAAATTTTCCTGATAAGGAGGATAGAAAGGTGAAAGTACTGGTGTTCCTGCAATAAAATGAAACTCTGTACAATAAATGTTTTTCTTTCGGAGTAATTATTCTGTATCTTTCAGAAACATTTCTTTCAGTTCTTCTGATTTAGGCTTGAGTGTTTTTGAGTAATGGCCGTTTCCTTCCTTCCCCTCTCCCTCCCTCCTTTCTTCCTTCCCTTCTTCCCTCCCTCCCTCCCTCCCTCCCTCCCTCCCTCCCTCTCTCTCTCTCTCTCTCTCTCTCTCTCTCTCTCTCTCTCTTTCTTTTTTGTAACAGGGTCTTACTCTGTAGCCTAGGTTAGCCTGGATCTCATCAGAATCAGAATTCATGGTAGTCCTCCTGCACTGGCCTTTTTGAACTGAATATAGGTCTTAGGCACCCTACTGAGAGTCTTACTGCTAAATCAAAGTCTATGTATTTAATATTATTATGTAACTGAAATTATAGTTATTTATTTGTTCAACATATATTTAATGAATACTGTGCTGGGTGGTTTTATGTCAACTTGATACCAGCTAAACTCATCTGAGAGAAGGAAGCGTAAGTTAAGGAGATGCCTCCATAGATAGATCTGCAGGCAAAACTGTACGGTATTTTCGTAATTAGTGATCAATGGAGAGGGTCCAGCCCACTGTGGGTGGGGCCATCCCTGGGCTGTGGTCCTGGGTTCTATAAGAAAGCAGGCTGAATGAGCCAGGAGGAGCAAGCCAGTGAGCAGCATCTCTCCGTGGCCTCTGCACCAGCTCCTGGCTCCAGGTCCCTGCCCTGCTTGAGTTCCTGTCCTGACCTCCTTCAGTGATGCACTAAGATGTGGAAGTGTGAGCCAGGTAAACCCTTTTCTCTACAACTTGCTTTTGGCCGTGGTGTTTCATGACAGCAATAGTAACCCTGACTAAGACATGTACTTATGTTGGGACTTGCCCCAAATTCTGGTGTCACAATGATGGACAGACACCATCCATAGAGCTTACATATACAAAGTAAATTATGTCCTTTCTAATTGGTTGCTTACTTATTTCATTTTTTGAGGTCGACTCTCACCATGTCTCAAAACACCTGAGCTCAAGTAATCCTCCTGCCTTGACCTCCCAAGATTTGGGACTGTAGGCATTTCTGTAAAGACCAAATGGTGTCCTGTTTAGGAAAACAAAATCAAACAAAATTTAAATGCAAAGAAGGAAACAGTAATTTTCCAAGAAGAACATTTGTAGCTACTGAGGTTGTGAAGTCTGGTGTGTTGTAGCAGAGAGAAGGCAAGTGCAATGAGAATGAGGATTCAGAATCAGTCTAGAACATGGAAAAGGTATTCAGTTTCTACTTCTATTCTGTATGTGTGTTTGTGCATGTGTGTGTGTGTCTGTGTGCATGTGTTTATGTATGTGCACATCTGTGTTGTGTGTGTGTGTGTCTTGTATGTGTACATCTGTGTATCTCTCTGTGTGGTATGTGTGTGTGAAGGCCACGATTCATTTGAGTATCTTCCTCTCTTGCTCTCTACCTTCCTTAAACATTGATAATTTCATACCCGCATGCATTTTGATTGACTGTACCCGACATTCTCTCCCATACATCCTACCCCCACCGTTTTCCCCTCCCAACTTCATGTGCTTTGTTTTTCTAAGCTGCTGAGTCCACTTAGTGTTGCTTGTATGTCCCTAAGTGTGGGGCACTCTGTGGAGCAGGGGTGGCTCTCAGGGACTGCATTCCTACGCAGCTGACTCCTTCCGCTAGCAGTCATCATCTGCCCTAGGCTCCTCTTCCTCATCTGCGCTAGCATTTTGACTGGCTTGATTGTGAGCACATCTTATCCATATGAGCAGCCTCTGTGAGATCACAGGTAGATGTGGAGGTTTCTCCACTTTACTCTGAGACAGGTCTCTAGAGAAGCATGGAGCTCTCCGTTTTGACAGCGTGTCTCTAGGATCTGCCTGTCTTTCCCATCTCCAGTGATGAGGTTACTGTTATGAATCCCCAAACTACATTTTTACATGAGCTCCAGGGATCCAAATGCAGAAACTCACCTGTCACACAAAGACCTTACTCACTGAGCCATCTCCCAGTCCCTGAAGATAATTTTTTTTGGAAAGGGAGCATTCTCACAGGTCTTTTGCTAGGAGAGATGTGTAGTCTGATTTGCCTTGCAGGGTTGTTCTGCTTGACCAAGAGACCAATGGTAAGGAAGCTATGACAGTAGGGAGCCCAGACAACCTTGATGACATTGGAGATTGTTGAAAAGGAAGGTGCAGAGTGATGAGAAGCGTTGGATTTGGGTTAGATTTTGTAAGGACACAGCATGTTGAGGGCTTGCTAAGGCCTCAGATGTCAGCAAAGGGAACAGAGAGGTCAAAGGTGACTGTGAAAATTTGGGCCCGTGAATGAAGATGCTGCTTACTGGTGTTCTAGAGACCCACTCAGCCCTCCAAAGAAGGAAACTCCTCGGCAGACTCATGGGCGTGCTCATGCAAGGAAAACGTCTCCCAGCGCAGATAAAAATCAAGTATCTATGAAGAAACAGAAAACAACTGCAATTATTTTAAAGACTTTATTGAGTGCCTTATTGGATCATTAGTTAGGCTAGGTGGGGTGGAAAGATGGCTCAGTGGGAGTGGTGCACAGACATACATGTAGTAGAGGCAACCCCATACCGATTAAAAAGAGGGAAGGCTGGTACGTCAGGCTTAGGAAGTGGCAGAAATCAAGGACAGCAGTCAGCATTTTGTTCTTGTGGTGCCACAGCAGCTGTGTTGTAACTGTCTGGTTGGAGCTGCAGTAAGACGTCACCGTGAGGCTACCGCCATCGAGGGCTGAGAAGCTGTATGTGTATGTGTCTTCTGGACTTTGGCCACTCATCTGTCTGTCACTCACATTCACAGTTTACCAGAGACCCAGATGAGTGGAGATTTGTGTAGCTGTCAAGTGCTAGGTGCTGTAATGACAGATCCTCCCTACCACAAATCACATCACCAGGAAGTCCCCCAAAGCAGAGAGAGTGTGGATTGAGCAGCCTGCTATACCTACTCCCCCCAAAAGAAAATTCTCTTCATAGTCAAGTTTTAGTTCTATGAATGTTAATTATTTACTTTTTAACTTTTTAACTTTTTTTTTTTTTGTGATAGCATCTTATTTTCTATCCCAGGGTAGTCTTGAACTTCCTATGTAGCCTGGGCTGGCTCCAAGCTCACAATCTGAGGCTCACAGTGCTAGGTTTCAGTCACCCATCACCAGCCAACCTCACTCATATTGATAACATTCTTATCATAGTGTACTCACTTTGCCAGGGAGATAAGAGAGCTGTTCCTGGAGAAGTGGGTGCTGGGCATGTCTGTTGAGTGCTTGTCCATGTTGCCTTCTGTCACAGAGTCCAGGTGGACAATCATTTGCTGGGTGTTTGCTCTTCTTATGGGTTGTTTTCTGGCTTTGGAAAAGTCAGGGTAGCTTGGTTCTAGGTGCAGTCTTCTACTTGGATGGGACACTTTTTTTTTTTTTTTTTTTTTTTGTTCTGTTTTGTTTTGTTTTGTTTTTTTGAGACCGGATCTCCTGTAGCTTGCTTGGCTTTAAACTTTGAATTCCCCACCCTCCACTTTCCCAGTACTGGGATTACAGGCCTGTGCCATGGTGTCTTGTAATGTAACATTTTTGGGGCGGTGGCGGGGGGTGGGGTGGGGTGGGGTGAGGTGGTTTGCCTTTTCTTTTTTAGTGTACGTGTCATTATGTTACTTAAGGACAGAGTCATACAGGCATATAGTGCACTTGGAACATAGTCTCTGACACCCAGCTACTCTTCCCTCCCTTCCTCACATTACAGCACCCATGCGTTTCTTTGTCTCCTAGATAGTTTCACATTCACTCTCATGTTACATGTACAAATATGATTTTATGCGTCGGTATAAAATCTAGGAACCATTAACGAGAGAAAATGTGGCTTTTGTCTCTTTGAGACTGACTCATTTATTTAATAATGATGGTCTCCAGTTGCATCAATTTCCCTGTAAAAGACACAATTTCATTCTTCTTTTATGGCTGAAAAAAGCCATTGTGTGTGTACACCACAGTGTTGTTTTGTTTTGTTTCTTGATGCAGGGTTTCTCTGTGTACCTCTCTCTGACTGTCCTGGAACTGGCCTTAATCCCAGCACTGGGGAGGCAGAGGCAGGCGAATCTCTGTGAGTTTGAGGCCAGCCTGGTCTACAGAGTGAGTTCCAGGACAGGATGACTTTCCCTCTCCTTTTCTCTTCTCTTTCTCCCCCATGCCTCAACCCATTCCTTTATCTCTCTCATCTTGGTTCACATTCCATCTTTGGAGAACTTTTATAAACCTAAAGCTGTATGAATTATTAATGTAGTCTTTATAGTTGTGTTTATGAATGTATGCATTTATCTTGATACTGATTTGTCTATAAGTTATATCTATGTCCGTCATCTGTCTATCATCTATTGTATATCTATCCGTACCTATCATTTATCTATCATGTCTGTCATCTGTCCATCTATATATGTATAAATGTATGTATGTACATCTATCATATTATTATCGGTCTATCATAGCTATCATATCTGTCACCTATCTGTCTGTCTATCTACCATCTACCTATCATCCATCTGTCCATCTCCAAACCATGCCTCCTCCTCCTCCTCCTCTTTATTCCCCTTTGCTGCATCTGTCACTTCAGTATCTTGGACTCTACAGGTTTCCAGCTGAATTCTTTGTGTGAGCTGTACTTTAACTAATGGGGTGCTTGTTTTTCTGAAAGATGACCCCTAAATCTCCCTTTGCCGCCCCTTTCACAGGCAGCTTCTAAGAAGGCTCCTCTTTTGTTTGTGTGGCCCAGTTCAAGGCTGCTTTGGCTGTTATTGATTTATTGCCACAGAAACTTAGTTGATCTTCTTGTCGGTATTGTCCTCCTATCTGACTTCCAGGGTATTTATAGGATTACCAACATAGAACTCAGATAGATTTGCCAGTCCGTTGTGTGAAGTCTTGTGCAGGCTTATCATCATCATTGTCAACTCCAGAGTCGGGGGAAGGCTTTGGCTTCTGCCTCCTAACTGGAAACTCCTTCTCCTCAGCCTGTGACTCACTGCACTGGGAATTTGCTAACCCTTTATTTTTAGTTTCCTCTTCCTAAAACGGGAATGTTAATAGTCCCTTCTCATGAAAAAGTTGTTTCATGTTATTTTTATGTGTGTGTGTCTTGCATGTGCATGCGTGTGGTATGTGTGGGCGTGTGTGTGGTGTGTGTGAGTGTTGCATGTGGTGTTGTGTGGTACATATGACTGTGTGGTGTATATGTGTGTGGTGTATGTGTGTGTGGTGTATGTGGGTGTGGTGTATGTGTGTGTGGTACATATGACTGTGGTGTATATGTGTGTGGTGTATGTGTGTGTGGTGTATATGAGTGTGTGTGTGGTGTATGTAAATGTGTATGTGGTATGTGTATGTACGTGTGCATGTGTATGGCACCTGTGAGACATCCTCCTTTATCACTCAGTACCTCATTTCTTTGAAGCAGGGCCTCTTGATGCTCTTGGAGCGTGTATTTTCCAACTAGGATGGCAGCCAGTAAGCCCCAGCAATCCTCTGATCTCCACCACCCTGTTCCACCCCACTGCTTGATTTAAGGTTATGCTCAGGACCGTACCCTGATGGTAATGTGGGTGCTGAGGTCTGAATTCTGGTTCTCATACTTGCACAAAAATTGCTCTTAACTACTGAGCTGTGTTTCCTGTACCAAAATGATATTATTTGAAGGAAACAAAATAACCATTTAAATTGTTTCAGTGCTTGAATATCCTGAGTGAATGATAATGAGGATTGTTGATACTTTCATAGCATTCCTAGCTTTCTAAACTTTTAAAAAGTTTTTTTTCTAATTTATTTATGTGCATGTGTGAGAATGTGTACATGTGTATATGGATCCCAACTTCAAGTGTTATTTGTTAGATGCTGCTGACCCTGTTTTATGATGCAGGGTCCCTCACTGGGAACTGGGGCTTTCTGATTAGGCTAGGCTGGCTGACCCAGGGACCCCAGGGATCCTCCTGCCTCTGCCTTCCCAGTGACATGGGTAGAAATGTGTTCTAATGCAACCAGATCTTTATGTGGATTCTAGGGATTGAACTCAGGTCCTGATGCTCACACCTCATCAGTCACTTTACCAAGTGAGCCATCTTCCAGCCCTGCCGCTGTTTAGCGGTTTTGTGGGTTTTTTGCTTTGTTTTGGGCAAGATTGGTAGCCCACATTGATCTCCACATAGTCTTCTGAACTTAATTCCAGTACAGCTTGCCTTGCATTTTAGGGTCTGTTGGATGAGTCCTAATGACTTGCCTGTCAGGTTTGGGCTCTTCACTGAGTCCCGAACACTGCCACTCAGAACCTCTTTATGTTTTGAAAAAATGCTGTGCTCTGCTCCAGTCCTCAGAGTCAGCTTTGACTATCCCTGGGCTTCCCCAGCCCCAGGGTCAGAATGTGCCTCCTGAGTTCCGAGTCCAGAGTCCGTCTTGGTTTGCACTCCCAGGAGCCAAGTGTGTGATCAGGTAATATTGGCTGCTGCCATTCTTGTTAGCTGTGCACCTACTCTGCCTGACTACGCCTCCCTCCAGCACAACAGTCACCACTCATTTCTGACTTGGCACCCAGCTCAGTTAGTGTTGAAGTAAGCAGGACCCCTAGCCTCTCCAGAGCTGCTGGTGGTTCCAGTGGGAGGAGGAGGTGAGCTGACTTTTAGAAGTTGACCTTGTGTTTTAGGAGGATGGAGGCAGCTCCTGCAGCCAGGGGGCATGTGGCTCACTTGGACTGTGGCAAGTTATTTTAGTTTCTTAGCAAAGCAAGATTTTAACATTGTTATGTATGAAATGTCACGAATGAAGTTCATAGAGCAAGGTCCTGTAGAGGCAGACTGCAGATGCCTTTGGAAAAGGGCCTCACAGATTAGCAATACTTCTTAAGATGTGCAGATGGAGTTTGGTCCTCCGGCTGTGCTTTGGACGGCTCCTTAGGTTACTTGAGGAAGTTTGCAGGGCCCTCCTTTCAGGTTGGAGGCTTTGACGTGGCTTATTCCCTCCTGTACTCCTGGCCACAATCCCCGTAACTCCCATTGTTTTAGAACCATCTCATCATTCCTGCCACATGCGGTACCCTTCTGAAAATGCGTGTTCTACAGAAAGCCAGAGGCAGTCAGAAGAAACTTCTCCTCACTCCTGAACACCCACCAGCCATCTCCATCTGTCCAGCAGAACCAGGAGCCTGGGTCTTTCTTTGCTATTTACTTATGAGATGTCCCTGAACAGGTCATGTAATTTCTCTGAACTCTGGTTTTGTTATCCATCAAAGCGTTATAATAAGCCTTTTAACCATGCACATGGTTTTAAAAAAATCATAAGAGCCTCATAAAACCAGAGTTAATATTTTCTTTTGTATTAGGTAGGTTAAAATGAAATGCTGCTTTGGGCTGGACTTGATACATGCCTGTAATTCCAACAACTTGTGAGGCTCAGTCAGGATGATATCCTGAGCACAGGCATTAAAGGTCAGCCTGCAGCCCCATCAGAGAGAGAGAGAGAGAGAGAGAGAGAGAGAGAGAGAGAGAGAGAGAGAGAGAGAGAGAGAGAAGATTCAGCTGTGCCTGTTTTGTTGCTATTAATCCTTTCAGCAAGTTTGGTTCCCATAACTACTTAGTGTGCAGTAGATTAGAGTTTCATCCATTCACCATTCTTTTCTACTCTCTCTTCATTCATTCTTGTTTTGCTTTGAATTTTGACAGGGGTCTCCTGTGGTAGCCCAGCTGGCCTAGAACTCAGTGTGTATCTGAGGATGACCTTGAGTTCCTGATCCTCTTGCCTCTGCTTCCCTAGTGCTGTGATCACAAGTGATCATCCAGCAGGGTGCTCCATTCTTGTCTTCCCTTTGTTCACTTAAAAAGTCTCTCTCTCTCTCTCTCTCTCTCTCTCTCTGAGAGTGTGTGTGTGTGAGTGTGTGTGTGTGTGTGTGAGTGTGTGTGTGTGTGAGTGTGTGTGTGTGTGTGTGTGTGAGTGTGTGTGTGTGTGTGTGTGTGTGTGTGTGTGTGTGTGTGGTGTTGGTGGTGGAGGTTAAACCAAGCCCGTGCCAGAGCCAGACAGGTGCTTTACCACTGAGGTTCTCTAACACATGGACATCTTTGCCGGCTACCTGGTATATGTGAGGGACTGTGGACAGATATTGGTCTCTCTGTGTATGTCTAGGACAGGATCTTGCTGTGCAGTCCTGGATGACCTTTAACCTACCGTCCTGCCTTCACTTGCCAAGTGCTGAAATGGTGAGAATGCCACCATTTCCAGTGCTGTTGGGCATTGTAACGACATCCTTGTCTGTGCTGATATTCTGTTTGTGATATAACAAGTGAAGGTTGCCTGCAGATCAGTGTGCAGAGCTAGCCACAGCCTCAGAGGCCAGGCAGTGGTGGCACACGCCTTTAATCCCAGCACTCAACAGACAGAGGCAGCTGTTAGTTCACGCCACCTGGGCTACATGAAAGTGAGTAAGTCTAAAAGAGAAACAGAGCTCACACCTTTGATTCCAGCACTTGGGATCACAGGCCTTTAATCCCAGAACTAAGGAGGTGGAGGCCGGAGTGATAGACTGGGTGGAGAGAATACTATAAGGCAGGAGGATACAGGAGCTCGTTGCAGTCTGAGGAGCAGTGCAGTCTGGGTATGCAGCCTGAGGACAGGGCCGCCCCTTTGGTCTGAGGTAGAGAGGGTAAGAGCTAGTGCTGGCTGCTCTGCTTCTTTGATCTTCAGCTTTAACCCCAATATCTGTCTGTGAGTTTTTATTATTAAGATCAACTGGACTTTGTGCTACACTTGTTCCTGGGGCTAGAGATGGTTCAGGGGTGAAAAGCACCTGCTGGTCTTCCAGAGGGCCCAGGTTTGATTCCCTGCATCCATATGGTGTCTCACAACCCTCTCTAATTCCAGTTCCAGGGGGTCTGTTGCTCTCTTCTTGACTCCTCCAGCATTGTAGGCAAAATACCTACTATGCACATAAAATAAAAATAAATAAAAATAAATCTTTTTTTAAAAAAGTTCCTGTTCCTTTGAAATGTGGAGCAAACAGACTTTCTTTTCTTTCTTTTTCTTTTTCTTTCTTTCTTTCTTTCTTTTTTTTAAATCAAACACAAAGTGTGTGATAGAGCTAAACACTAAAATGTAGCAGTGTGAGGAAGGAGCCAGGAGGAAGACTGATCCAGGTGCAGTCAAGTGTATTCATGGCATGTTCAGGGGTCACTGAGAAGCCAGCGTGCTGGGGCTCAAAAAGGGAGAAAGGGGAGAATAAGCTCAGGTGGGGTGGGGTGGGGTGGGGTGGGGTGGGGTGGGGTGGGGTGAGGCCTTAGAGGCATTTCAGAAGCTTTGCTTTTGGCTTTGGTTAGTCACATGTCTCCTGGATTTTTACTTCTGGTTCTTCTGTGATGATGTCTTCTCCAACTAACTCCCACAACAGCTTTTGGCTACGGACCTCCTTAATTATTGAAGGCAGTGGTTGTCTCTCTGCAGGCTCTGTCCTGACTTCTTGCTAATCTCCTTTAGCTTAAGATTTCATCTATTCCTTTTCGTCCTCTGCAATGCTTTGTACCTAGTTGGTGCAAATGTTTCATGAGGCTCTGGCTTCCAGAGCCAGCAAGAAGGGTTTGAAAGGGACATCTAGGGAAGAAGTGAGAGGACCTGGTGACAGATTAGATGTGAGAAATTATTCTGTGTGAATTTGTGGTCCTGGGAACACAGTGATGTCAGAGACAGAAACAGGGCAGTTAAAAGTGAGGCTAATTTTAGCTAGGTTGATATGGAATTTTCAGTTCTAGTATGTTATGTATACTAAGTTGCCAGAATAATTTGAGTATGTCACAGTACACTGAGAATGTTGGGTTTCTTTGCAGCTGAAGTCATGATTTGGAAAAGCCTCTTCCTTGTATTTGTAGCACCCAGGAATGGGGTTGACAATCAGGGCTTACACTTATGTGGAGAACAGAGAAAGTCTTGAGTGACTAAAGCCTTGGGAGAATGTGTGTTGTTGACACAGGCACAGCCTTGTCAAGGACCCCAGAGCCTCAGAGAGCCTGGCAAAGCCTTCTTGGGAGACTTTAGTTCAAGTGTTGATGATATGTACAGAAAATGTCTACCATGGCTTTCTCCCCTGGGTATTTAAGGCCTGAAAACTGTGCCCAGAGACTGCGCCCAATGAGATTGCTCAACCCTTCTCCCTGTTGATTGTTCATGCAATGGCCCCACCTCCTCAGCTCTATAATACAGCTGCTGAGCTTCCGGGGGCCTGAGGCTTCTCCATCCAAGAGCCCAGCCCACCTGACCCAGCTTTTCTGTTCAAGTGCCCATCTGTCTTCCTTTCCTTCACTCCCTTAACACCTCATCAGGGCCCAGTCCCCAGAGCTGGGCAAAGACATGGCAGCATTATGTGGCACGTAGCTGTGGTGTCAGTGTGTAATGATATAGACTTTGGAGTAAAGTCCTTTGGGTATGAACTCCAGCCCTCGAACTCTATATGAGTATCTCAGTTGAGCAAGCAACCTTGAGTCCCAATGTCCTCCTATGGAAAATAGAATGAGAGAAATATATGTGCTTACTGAAGGGTGGCTGAAATTGTTTTTGGTGCTTTGATGACTATATTTATAATCTGGCATAGTGACACACCTGCACCTGATTCCCTGTATAAGTTAGTTCTGCCAGTGGGTAGGGAATGTTAGATGTACACTGCATCAGTTAGTGTGATCTGCATCTGTTAGCAGGACAGTAACTTCTACTGTTGATTATATTAGCAGCTACCAAAGTAACCTTAAGGTGGGCTAGGTGTTGACAGGCATGGTGGGTAATAAGTGATGGTAGTATTACATAATGTTTTATATTAATAGATTAATCACCATCCACAAGATTGAATCAGTCCACAGAACATGAATAAAACTTAGTCCCTATAGCAATATTTTATAGTGATAAAATTAATGTTACCCAACTGTGGTGGTCTGTGTCCCTTCGTCCAGCTAAGCTACTCAAGAAGGTGAAATGGAAGGAAGGCTTGAATTTACAAGTTTAAGACCAGCCTGGGTTAAAAAGTGAGACTTTGTTACATTTTAAAAAGCAACTAATTTAGAGAAGCAAATGAAATTAATATTTAAGTTGATGGGGCAAAAAACTGTAGATGTTATTTTTCTTTAAATTAGAATTTTTATGGACTTTAAAAAGATTTATTTATTTTTTATTTTATTTATGTTAAGTGTGTCTGCTCAGCCATGTGCAGGAGCCCGTGGAGGCCAGATCCCCTGGGCTGGCGTGGGTTGTGAACGAACTCCTGGCCTCTGGGAACATGTCCTCAGTGAAGTTAACTGCGGAGCCATCACTCCAGCCCCCTAATAGCCGTTTGATTTGGAGTTTTGTCCTTTTTGTTTCTCTATGTGGCTCACGGAAATCTAAGAATTCTTGAGAGGTTTCCTAGCCAGCCTGTGGATGCCTATGGAACTGTAGCTTTACTTTTTTGCTGTGTAGTAGATGTCGTGGCACTAAGACCCAGAAACCTTGTGCTCTGTGTGGCTGGAGCTGGGCTGTGCTCGCACTGAAGGGAAGGAAGTCATTAGTGCAGACTGAGCTGTGGAGTTAGGTTCTTGCAGGATTTCCTTCCAGCCTTTCCCCACTAAGGTTCTTGGGAATTAAAAAAAAAAAAAAAAAAAAAAAAAAAATCTAAACACACAAACCAAGTTTTCCTATTTACTGTGCCGAGGGAAGGTAGGCATTTCGGAAGGGCAGATCTGATCCCAAGTTGTCTGAGAAGCAGAAAACTGCGCAAAGAAGCTCTGATTACAGATCTTTGGAATTTTCTTTGCTAAATTTTACAAACGAGACATACACTCAGAATTTTGGGAATTGCTCCAGGCTGCGTGTGAGGGTTTCATTGCTTGTCTAATCTTTTTTGAGAAGAGAATTCGCCAAAAGGGTCTTGGATGGCAGGAACCCGGCCGGGTTTCCGTGGCAGCTCGTGTCGTGGGTCTCTGCTCTGAGGGGTCTGCGGCCGGCCGATCGGAGAGCTCCTGTCGCGGGCTGCGGGGCCCTTTCGTAAGCGCGGGTGGGGAACATGCCCCGCTCCGGCCCGGGTGAGCCGCTGGCTGCTGGGACTTCCTAGCCCCGTGGGAGAGTGTCGTGGCCGCGGCACTTCGTACTGAACCGAAGACGAAGACTGTCGGTCCTCTCCTGGGCTCTTCCCTCTGGCTGCGAACACGGCAAAGAACTAGGGGGTGCAAGGAGGCAGCATGACTTGCAGTCGCCACCGCCCTGCATCTGCCCCCAGCCCGCAGCCCACATCTTGATGCGCCCCGGGTCGGCTGTACAAATATGATGAAATGGCAGCCCCGGAAGAAGGTGAGTGCGGCGGTGGCGGGCCGGCGGGGAGGGGAGGGCCCGCGGGACCCCCGCGGCCATCCGGGCCCGTGTGCCCACCGCCCGCCAAGTTTTTGCCTCTGGGCGCGCGCGGCCGGGCGGGGTGACAGCTGAGCCTCAGCCCCGCGTGCTGGGCCGGGGCCGCGCTGCGCCCGCCCCGTTAGGCCCGCAGGTGGGCGTCGGAGCGCCCCCTGCCCCGCGGGGATCGGCGTCCGGGCCGCTGGCAGCCGCTTCCCCTGGGCCCCGCTGGGGGGCGGGCAGCCCCGGAGCGAGCGCCGAGCGGCTCCAGGCGTCGGACGGGCCTTGGGCGCCTGGGATGCGGCGGGAGGCTGCCCGGTTCGGCGGCCGCGTGGGCGAGTGCGGGCGAGCCGGCCATTGTGCACCGCGTGTGTGCATCGATCGTGGGCAAGGGGGAGGGGGTACTTTGCTTTTTGCAAGATTATTTCCTAATATGGCTCCTTTGTTGGGAACTGAAGAAAAAACATCCAGTGTTTCTATCAAAATAAATCGCTATTGGTCCCCGAAATAACGTTTCTAAATGTGGGACCCGTCCCTTCCTTGGGACACCGAGGGAGAAAGACAGCTTTCTTCAAGTTCTTGGCAGCTGTATGTTTGGCCAGGGTTCCCCTTTGCAAACTTGCCTGACTGCCACTGTTAGGTTAACCCAGCGGTTTACAGCATAGCGGGACTTTCCCTTCAATACCTCATTTGGCCATGGTTTTTATTGACATTCTTCCGAAGGAAAACACAGCGAACTGAATGTGCTGTGCCCCTCCCCAGCCATGACCTGTCTCTGCTAGCAGCTGTCTGGTGTTTCACTCAACTAGCTAAACTGATTCTTTCTTTGTGCCATGATGTGTGATGTTGAGTTTGACATCAGAGCTGAAATAGAAATCATGTGTGAAATAGCGAGAAGACACTACGCTTGTTGACTGCTGGGGAACGCAGCAAAAGCTGCTTCATTATAGCCTGGTGAATGGGAAGGTTTTCCTTGGTGTCTAATTGATTCGATTTTGTCCTGTGGCAGTTGTTTGTGCTTAGCCCAGCGCCAGAATCACTCATGTATTTGTTCTGTTCTCATCATGGGGCTTCGTTCAGACATACTGATTTAAGAGATTTGTGTTGCCCACCCCCTTCATATAATCAAGCATTTTTAACAGATGCTGCATAGTCCTAGATTATTGTATATTTGTATAATCTTTATGAGTGGTTTAAAGATATCTGCAAACCGTACATCCACAAATGCCTGCCTTTTCTATTTTAACCAAGGTGTAGTAACTCATATGGTTATGTCAGTGAAAACCCCTTCGGGTACTGGTATTGCTTGAACCACGGAAGTATTATTCTTGGCAGCCAGGTGGATTTCTGGACTCTGGGAGCCTCTTTTTCAAGCATTAGGATTCACTGCAGTCATTTCCTCACCCCGTGACATTAAATGGCTATACCAGAAAGAAGATTGTGTTTATTTTCTGTATTCATAATCACAAGTCAGCATGCTGTAAGGACCCAGATATCAATCTGCAGAGTCCATAGAAGCTGAGCTGTCTGATTCTGTGTGACCATTTGTTGGTAGCTTGAGATCAGCTCAACATGGAAAGTGAAAGCTACCTTGGGAAAGATGCTATTCAACTCGGCTAGGCACCACCAAGCCTTTAGTGGACTCAGTGTATTTTCTTAGTCATGCCAGAACACTCAGATTATCACACCGTTGCCATGGTTTCTGGCTGGGTCTGCCAACACTTTTGTAGTTGTACAGTCACATTCCAAACTGGTCCATCCATAGAGACCCTTCACAGCTCAGATAAAGAGTGATACAGCATTGGTGTGTTCTGAGCAGGGTCAGGGAGAGCACCCACACCGTGTACCTCAAGCAGCTTCCCGCCCGGGCATTAGGGCCACGGCTGGTTGGGGCCTTGGGGTCTTGTCAGTCACTACCAGTTTGGGCTTTTTTGAATTCTGGATTTCTGTGTTCTCTGTAAGAGAGTGACTATACATTCCAGATTTCTTTGTTTCTGACTGAACATGGAGCTGGGTTATGTGATCAAAGGGGCGTTATTTGCTCTTCCTTACACTGCTAGTTTGGCTCAAGACGAGGTTTATGACCGTGTCAACCTGTAATATTCTTTCCAGGTATGATATCTTTCACAAAGGAACCTTCCAACATGATTTATCAGGTCCACACCATACCCCATCACCCTGCACCCCAAGGGGAGTTTTAGAGGGCCTTCCAAACATAGTGAGCCTCTCACCAACAGTTAAACACTTTCCTAAAAGCAATATTCATAGTTGTGTACTTATTAACTCCAGACTCATCATGTTTTGTATATTAAATATGGACATATTTTTCTTTATCAATCATACTCCAGCCAAGCAGGCAAAGTAAGATGCAAGATTCTGAATAACTGCCCGCCCTGGCTTCATGGTCGGGACGGCATAGTCTGCCATTCAGGTAGCAGCTAGCATTTTTAGGCACCTGCTGAATGCCAGGTGCTTCTGGCTGCTGTGGGCATTTGTTTCATTCTAATCTAGTAAGGATCAGGCAGCTGGTTTAGAGAGAACAGGGTTGAGGCAGGCCTCGTTTGCTTTGATACCATTGTACTTAGGAATTCTGATGGCCAAGGCCCATTCTCTGAGATAGATAAAACCAAGCAGGATGTTACTATAGACAGAGCTTTGCTCCTCCACTCCCAAGATGCTTCCCCCACCCCTCATCCCCTTTCCCTTTGAAGGAACACAGTGACTTGAGCTTACCTGGGAATTCTAAGAGCATTTATATTCCATGGCTTTGGAGGCTGATTTCATTTTATAGGATGGAATCTTTCTTATTTCTCCCGGCATTTCTATCTCTTTAGGTGTTTATCTACCCTCTTTGTAGAGTTCTAGCTCCTTATGTTCGGGGACCATATCTCTTCTGGTTTCAAGAATAATATAGTTGCTCAATAAATGTTTATTTTGTATGAGAGTAGATTACTACTTGGCACCATCACTTGTGTTTTTAGACCTGCTGCTAGAGTTGATTCATTGATTTGACTCTAGTAGGCTGTTGACCAGCACTGGCACATTTTGTCATTAGCTTCTGATCTTTACAGATGGCATCAGGAAGGGGGCAGCCACTCTCCACAAAACCTCCCTAGGAGTCATGAACGATTAAGACAGCGGTGTTTAAGATGTGGCACCAGGCTCAGTAGCAGAACTTGGGCCAGTACCAGGACCGTCGTGTTTCTGTGACATAACTGGCCTCGTGGAATACACTGTTCCCCATTTTACAGAAGAGGATATAATGAGGCATATTGCTTTTTATCTTGCATTTGCAGAAGTGATAGTAATTAAAACTTCAGTCTCGTAGGAGCATGTTTGTTTACCACTGCTTTCTAAATCCAAGGATTAGTATTAGATAGCTGTGTGTCAATAGGATTCCAGCCTGAATGTCAGAAAGCCTCTGATTGGATGTTTTCATTGCTTATCTAATGTTATTTTACTGTTCACACATAATAAAAGATTATTAATAGGAATGTGTCACATAGGCTACATTAATTATGTAATTTGAGAATCTTATGGTGTATTTATCTTGTTATACTTGTCATGTTAATAAAATATGAATCTGGCTTCACTTATCTGTTTTATTTAAACATATAGAGTAATGAGTTTCTTTGTGACATTTCCATTCTTTGTGTTACACTTTGTTCTTACTTGCTCCCTCCACGGCTTCCCCCCAGCTCCCAGTTCTTAAATGGCTTCTCTAAGGGAGCTCCATTGTGGGCTTGTTTGAAGCTCACCTGTAAGGATTGTCTCCTGTAGACCTGTGTCTCTGTGATGAAGTATTCTATTTCTGGATCCTAACATTCACATTTTAGTACAGCCGTCCTTTAGTGTTTATTTCCTGGTCGCTTCTGAATTACGTGTAGTTGATATGACCGTGCTTCTCATCTTGGGACTCAGCCTGTTTAGTGGCACGGGATTATATTAGCAGTCTTCTGCAGACCAGTCTTCATAACAGTCCTAGGTCCATGCAGCCTGGAGACCCAGGCTCTGAGCCGGCTGTTCCTTTGACTCAGCGTCCTTGGTAGTCATTTAATCTTTCATGTCTGACTCCTGACTCCTCACAGAGTTTATTACCTTTTGGATTTATTGTAAATGGCATCCTAATGGTTTTCCCCCCCCCCCAATCCCTTCCCCCTGGTTCCTCCTTATTCCTTTCAAGTAATTGCTGAAAGACATAAATACACTTGTATCACTAACCTTGTTAAAGCCCTGCCTGCCCTCTCTCCATGCTCTGGGAGAGAGAGGCACACAGTGGGGTAAGCACATCCTGAGTTGGACAGGGTCATCATACTTCAGAAGACGTGATTGGATATGGTTTGTCACTTGCTCTCTCCCTTGCCCAGAGGCCAAGGGGGTTCTTAGTGGTGCCTGTTCCTTTTGTTCACCCAGATCATTTGTTCACCATCAGTGTATCAGTACTGTATTGTAGCTTTTACCTTAAAATTGCAATTTTGCAGTTAGATTTATTAAAAAGGAACACCTGGAAACAGACATCTGTAGCGTGGATTCTCTGTTGATGAGGGAACCCTGAAGCTGGACCGTGGTGAGGGTCCATCTCTGCTCAGGGGCAGCTCCGTAGCCAGAGACTTCACTCTTAGGAGGTCTTGGCTGTGTTGATGGGAACTGCACCCAGCTCTTACAAGACTGCTTGGCGTGCTCAAGTCCTCACTGCATTTTCACTGTAGCACAACTGTACCTGCAGTCTCACTGTACACGGGTTACTGGTTACTTTCCTATGCCTAGAATGCTTCCTTCCCTCCTCCTCCTCCTCCTCCCCTCCCTTCTCCCTCTTCCCTTCCTTCTCCTCCCCCTCCTCCTGTTCTGTTTTTGAAACAGGATCTCATTTGCTGACCTGAATCTTACAGAAATCTGCTTGCCTTGGCCTGATGAGTGTCCTCATATTCTTACTGCATCTTGATCTTGTCATTGGTTTTTATCATGGAGCTTGCCTTTCCTTTGACAGTTCCTCCTCTGACTCTAATCGTGTTACCACAGCCCTGGCTCAGTACTACAGCTGCCTGCCAGTGTGTCCATCGCCAGGATTTCAGGGGGGGTATTTCATGATTTCAGCACGGAGGAACAGCTGAATGAATGAATGGTTCTCTTTTGGGGATGACTGGTTGCAAGATTATGTCTGTGCATTTGTTGACCTTTCGAGAATGCCACATTTCATAGAAGTGAGGGTGACTCACTAACAGGATAATCTGAATATTTCAGTACACCTATTAGAAATATAGTCACACTCATGGGATGGTGGCCTCATAGTGTGCATCTAGTAAGAGTGTATATAGGCAGTATCAGCAGTCTTTTCTCAATCACTGCTTGCCTTATATTCTAATGTTTTATTAGCATATATTAATTATTCATAAGAATGGGCTTCACTGTGACACCTTCAGACCAGGTACATATTATATTTCAACTGTTTTAGTCTTTGCCCTTTATCCTTATAATTCCTGATAATCCCGCTCCTCTCCCCAACTAGCTCCCCCTTTCCTGTCTTGTCTGCCGTAGTCCTTTGTGTGTGACTCAGGGAGTTTGACTAGATTGTTTAAATCAACATGTAGGTGAGAGTTTTGTCTCTACCCCTCAACAAGGTGTCAGCAGATTCAGCCTTTCTACCTTTTTTTGGTGAGATAGGGTCTCTCACTGACTCATTAGGGTACGTGGTGGGCCTGCAAGCTCCTTGGGGGTCACCCTTCTCTGGGGTTACTGATGTACATGGACTCACTTAGCTTGGGATCTGAACTCTGTCTGCTTCTCATTCTTGGTGCCGTAATCACTATGTAACCCACTGTGTTACATCCCCAACCCCAGCACTAAGTGTCTTTGATTCTGTATATTTGGTAGGGAGTGGTCATCTTGACAAGTTTGAGGCATTTTGGAGCACTTGGGGGATACTCTGACAGACTAGACAAGACGTGAAGGATGTAAGAGATGAGGGAATCTGTGAGCACCTGTGCTGGCCAGGGTGTGCCAGTAAACATACCAGTGTGAAAGGCTGCAGAGTTTAATTGGCCCAGCTTGAAGAAAGGGCTCCAGCAGCTGCCTTCCCTTTGCTGTCAGCCACCGTGAAGGCGTGCTATGGGCAGTACGGGAGGAGCAGGGAAGAGCCTGGAGCCCTGGCTGGTTCTGTGGCTCCAGCTCCCTCAGCAAATGCACGTGTTGCCAGTAACAGTGACCGCCTCAGCAGCGAGACTTTGCTTTCGCTGATGCGCTAAGATCATGTTGTTTTATTGAAAATTCATAATTATTTCATTTAGCCCACATGTTGAGGAGTCATATGACACTTTTGTTGTGTACTTTCGTCACCCCCTTTTAAGGTTTTGGCAGCTAAGAAATTTCACATTCTCACTTGGCTAAGCTCTAGCTTTGTTCCCTTTTTGCCATATTTTGTCCTTTAGATTATTCTGCTAGTGTTTTTTTGTTTTGTAATTTTATAGCACTTTGTTCTTTTTGCACATAGTTTAAGGAAAAATACAAAATATATCCTTTAACATATACCTTTTGTGTAATAAACAACATTTATAGAAAAAATGCACAAACTAATCTTATTTTTAAAGATTTATTTATTTTATGTGTGGTGCTCTATCTGCATGGAGACCAGAAGAGGGCACCAGCTGTCATTATAGATGGTTGTGGGCCACCATGTGGTTGCTGGGGATTGAACTCAGGACCTCTGGAAGAGCAGCCAGTGCTCTCAACTGCTGAGCCATCTCTCCAGCCCTTAGCATGTATCTGACTCTGTAAAACAGTGTCCAGTTCACAAATGTGCCTGAGGATTCAGTGTCCCTGGTGATGTTTCTTTGTTATATCATATGGGGTGAGACTTGTAGAAGTGCATATATTCGTAAGGCAGAACTGAGTTGTGGGACAGCCAGCTTCTGGAGGAAGAGCCCAGAGGAAGTGGGAGCCAGAGGGCACTGTGGGAACCCACTGTGTCTGGATACATAGTCTCCAGACATTTAATATGCAGATTTAACTGAACCTAGAAAGGTGGAGGGAAATGAGAGGGCAGACAACTGCCAAAAAAAGCTTGTTGGGTATCCTGGATAACTTGATTATAATCCCACGTTTTCCACTTTGAATTTTATTCATTTTTATTATATATATATATATATATATATATATATATATATATAGAGAGAGAGAGAGAGAGAGAGAGAGAGAGAGAGAGAGAGAGAGAGAGAGAGAGAGAGAGAGAGAGAGAGAGAGAGAATGAGAGAGCATGTACCTACACTGCAGAAGTCAGAGAACAATGTGTGGGAGCTGGCTTTCTTTTCTTCTTTCTTCATGTGGGTCCTGGGAACTGAACTCAAGCTGTCAAGCTTGGCATCAAGTGCTTTTGCCCACCTAGCTTTCTTGACAACTTGATAGTTCTATTTTTAGTTTTAAAAAATATGTTTGGGTGTGTTTCTCACATGTATGTCTGTGTACTGCTTGCGTGGTATCTGCTTCAGAAACCAGAAGATGGTGTTGGATCCCCTAGAGCTAGAGTTATAGACAATTATGAGCTAGCATGAGGGATGGAAATAGAACCCTGATCCTCTGGAGAGCAGCCGGTGCTCTTAACCGGTGAGCCATCTCTCCAGGCCCTGCTTGTTGTTATTTTGAGGAGTCTCTGTGCAAATGTCCCTAGGGGTGTACCAGCTCACATTCCCACCATTAGTGTATGTGTAAGTTTTCCTCCACCCACACCCTCACCAGCATTTTAGTCACAGCACGTTTTTCTTAGTGATAGCCATTCTTCCTGGGATGAGATGGAATCTCAGTGTAGCTTTCATTTGCTTCCACAGTGGTTCTAGATGCCCAGTGTATGATTGCATTGGCAAAGACTTCCTCCTCCAGTGCTGCTCACCTCATAGTGTGGAACCCATCGTCAGTTCCTGGGGTTCCTTGCTAAGCTGTTGGAGTCCTTCTCAGAAAGCCCATGCTGATTCTGTATCTTGGAGTTTCCCCCTAGAGGTTCCAGGCTTTTCGCTAAGGTCTCTGAACCACTTTGACTCGAGTTTCATTTGGGATGGGAGATTTGGATCTAGTTTGATTCATCGCATGTGGAGATCCAGCTCTTCCAGCACTGTTTGTTAAAAAGGCTGTCTTTTTTTTCCAGTGTACATCTTTTATGTCTTGATAAACATTAGGTGGCTGTGACTTGTAGGCTTATTTCCATCCTGTCCTAATGGTCTGTGTGGCTGTTTTGTGCCAGTGTGCTATCTTTGTTACTGTGTTCTGTAGTGTAATTGGAGGTCAGGTTTTTGTCATTTTAAGCATTGCTCTTTCTGATTAGTATTGTTTTGGCTATTCTGGGTCTTTGTGCTTCCATATGAATTTTAGGACTGAAAAAATACTTTAAATTTAAAAATAGACTAAATGATACCGATGGTAGTCGCCGAATAAAGGAGAACTTTGTTCATTATACCTACCTATGAGCTCATGGCTACAACAATTAATTGCTAGCATGCTTTATTTTCTCCATGTTTTCCATATCTGGAATGCACACCACACATCCACATTTTCAGGATGATCATGGGTTTGGTATCCGAAGAGCTGCACTTACACCCATATATGTTGTGGATTGTGGGAGCTGAGTTTGTGGAGTAGAGGGTGCCCAGCAGTGGGGCAGAGGGTGCCCGGCAGTGAAGGTGTCTGGCAATGGGGCAGAGGGTGCCCTGCACACATAAATGGGTATGGAGCTGGGGCTTACCTAGGAGAGTGCTTGCTCAGCGTGCATGAAGCCCGTCTTTGATTTCCAGCACACCATCAGCTCATCATGGTGACTGATACCTGGGATTCCAGTACTTGGAAGGTAGAGGAGGTAGATCAGGACTTTTAAGTAGCTCTGCTCTCTGTAGTGGTTTGAGAGCAGCTTGAGCTAAATGAGACCCCTCCCCCCTTCTTTCTCAAAAACAGTTATCATTTTGGTTGAAGAGTATAAAGACATGTATTAATGATATTAGAGTCAGGATATTTTTGGACAGCCTTATACCTTTATCCTTCCTTCCTTCCTTCCTCCCTCCCTCCCTCCCTCCGTCCCTCCCTCCCTCCCTCCCTCCCTCCCTCCCTCCCTCCCTCCCTCCCTCCCTTCCTTCCTTCCTTCCTTCCTTCCTTCCTTCCTTCCTTCCTTCCTTCCCTACGTAGCTCTAGCTGTCCTGGAACTCACTATGTAGATCAACTGGCCTTAAACTTAGAGATCCTCCTGTTTCTGCCTCATAGGTGCTGAGATTTAAGGCATGTGCCACCACACCTGGGTATAATTCCATTATCATGTTTCCTATTTTTTATTTTCAAAAGAAATTAGACTGAAGAAATAAAAAATAAACGGAAAATTTCTTTCAAAATTATTGGTTTGGGTTTGGGGTTTTTGGTTTGTTCATTTTTGGAGACAGGGTTTCTCGGTGCAGCCCTGATTGTCTTGGAATTCTCTCTGTAGACCATGCTGGCCTCAAACTCTCAGAGATCCTCCTGCCTCTGCCTCCAAGGTGCTGGGATCAAAGGTGTGAGCCACCACTACCCAGTTTGAGATTTCAGATTTTCAAGGAGACTGAACTTTTAATGTGTTTGAGTTTATAAAGGCTGGGATTCTTAAAGTTGTTTACATTTTATATTGTGATATTGACATTAATGTCCCATCTTGAGGTTAAATGAGAAAGTCAGACGGTTCTGACTGAAAAGTGATGTGTGTGTGTGAAGTTGACAGGAGTCAGTTGTCCTGGCTGGTTTTATGTCAGCTTGACACAAAGTAGAGTCATCAGAGACGAGGGAGCCTCAATTGAGAAGATGCCTCCATAAGATCCAGCTGTAGGACATTTTCTTAATTAGTTAGTGATGGGGGAGGGCCCTGCCCATTGTGGGTGGGGCCATCCCTGGACTGTTGTTCCTTGGAGCTATAAGAAAGCAGACTGAGAAGCCGTGAGCAGCACCCTCTTGGCCTCTGCCTCAGGTTCCTGCTCTCATTGCTTTTGACTATTATGAACATCATTGTCATGGCGTCTGAAGCATTGCTGCAGATAGGGAGGGGTCTGCTTTGGACAGCTGAGGAACAACATTAAGAGTGTCTGCATCTTTGCAGACAGGACAAGACTCAGTTAGAAGCAGACTTAGGGAGAGGATGTTGATCGCAAACGCCATATATTGAATTACAAGGGAAGACCAATCCTAGGCCAGTGTGAACCAAGACTGAGGGGTCTTGGTAAGTGGCTGCTCCGTAGATAGAATAGAATGATGGGTGAAAAGTAAGATGTTTATAAAAATTCAGAGTAGACCTCACTGGCAGGCAGGCCATTATCTGAATGTTGCCATTGCTTTGTTTCTGGTAACAGCTGTGGTCCCTCAGGACCTTTAATGAACTCTACAGATGCTATGTCTCTTATAATGCTTATGAGAGAAACAACTTAGAGTGACTGGGTTACTACAGAACCAGTGTTTCCCGCAAAGAACATAACTGGGCAAATTATCCTTGCTAATTTGTGTGGAACTCTAGGACTTTATTTCCAAAGCAGCTTTGTAATATTTATTTACACTGCCACATACTTGACTAAGAATGGATAAGTGAGTGTAAAAATTTGTTAAGATTTATTTTTTAATTATGAATATGTTGGGGAGTAGTGTGTACAAATGACTTTAGGTGTCCATGGAGGTTGGAGCCTTCAGATCTCTGGGGCTGGAGTTATATATAGCGGTGACCTGTTCACATGGGTGCTGGGTACACAGTCAGGTCCTGTGTAAGAGCAGCATATCCTTTTAATTGTTGAGCCATCTCTCTATCTCTAGGAATGTAAAGTTCTTAAAGTTAAAATTGAAAATACTACATATCTATAGAATATACCTCTGGCATGTTTATTATAACAGGCAAAAATACAGAGAAACAAGGCTAGAGAGATGTATTAGTGGTTAAGAGCACTTGCTGCTCTTCCAGAGGTCCCAGGTTCAATTTTCAGCACCCACATGGCAGCTCACAAGAGTCTGTAACTCCAGTTCCAGGAGATCCAATGCCCCCTTCTGACCTTAGTGGGCCCTGTATGCACATGCTTACACAGGCATGCATGCAAGCACAATACTTATACACATAAAATAAAAATCACAAGAAACAAAGCATTACAAAAAAGAGGAAGAAGAAAATATAAACAGTCATAAAACATCTAACCATAGCATACTCATCAGGGTTGGGGATGTAGGTCAGTTGGTAGAGTGTGCCATACATGTGTGATAGCCTTTAAGTTGGCTCCATGCATGGGACTGCATTAAGTGGACATGGTGGTGAATGCTTAGAATCCTGGGATGCAATGTGCAGGATGTCGGAGGTGGATCAGAAGATCAAATTCATTCTCAGTTACATAGTCAATTCAGTCAGTTTCAGGGGGAAGGAAGGAAGGAGGAAGGAAGAAAGGAAGGAAGGAAGGAAGGGAGAAAGGGAGGGGAAGGAGGGAGGGAGGAAAGATTTAAGGTGAGCTTTTAAATTCCAGGTTATTGACTGTGTAAACACAAGCACAGTTAACATTTGTGTTGGCCTTGTCTGGGGTTGCATCTCAGAAGTACAGCTCTTGTATACATGTGTTGAGTTCCTTGGTGCAATGAGTACTGAAAGAGGAAAATTGTACCAACCAAGTACCAGGAAAGATTAATAGTCACAGAGCTTATTATGTTGCCATAATAAGCTTTAAATGGGCTTTAAATACTAATATAACAGTGTAGCTTTTATAAATAAAATCAGGTATTTATGTATACTTTGTAGCCTTTTAGAGACAGACTTTGGTTTTTGTTTTGTTTTACAAGACAGAGTTTCTTTGTGCAACAGTCCTGGCTGTCCTGGAACTTTCTTTGTCAACCAGGGTGGCCTTGAACTAACTGAGATTCACCTGCCTCTGCCTCCAGAGTACTGAGATTAAAGGCATGCACCAACATTGCCTGGCTAGAGACAGCTTCAGTTATGTGTTTTTCAATTGGAGCAATTTTAAAAATCAAATTTGTTTGGAATGATCACAGTATTAGATGTTGAAATATAGGTAAAGTACATTTCTGGGCTTATAATATAGAAGAGAGACTGAGACAAGATACAAGTCCTTAAGACATTAGACGGCACATACTAGGCTGCCTCACGAGGGTAGCAGAAGAGGGGCGAAAGGAAAAGTCACAGTTGGGGTGGAGAGTTGGTAGGATGGATTTGGAGTTGGAGGAGAAACATGTGGACCAGGCATCTTTATGATGGAGTAGCATGTCAGCCATCCTGGAAGGTCTCCTGGCTTTTGCTAGGCAGAGATGAGCCTGTCCCAGGCAGTGAGAGTGATGTGGGGAGAGATGAACTCTGGGCACAGCTTTCACTATGGTAAGGAATCCCAATTTGGCTAGAGAGGTGACTTCACTTGCCAGCTGAAATCTAGATGGTAATTGGCCCCAAAGATGGTGAAATTAGGTTTCACATGCCCATTCTCCTCCTAATGCCCAGCCAGTAACTAGTTTTTCTCACATTTTCATATTAAAGGAAAATAAAAACTGAGTAGGCTGCAAACGATGGGATTTTACTTGGCTCTGTGAGGATTTCTATAAAAACGACAGCAGCTGTTTACATGGTTTCCGCGATTACCCTGTACGCATCAGAATGATTTTCCCTATTGTTTTATGCACGAGCTCACATTTGATTCAGCTGTCTTTGATTGTTTGCCATTCTCACTTTGTTTGTACTTACCTGATGACAGGGATATCATAAATCTGGAATTCCAAGCTCTTCTAGCTTCACAGTGTCGCCTCTTTGCCACACGTTATGTGGCGCCGGTAATCAGTTTGAGAGCTCTAGCACAATTCACAAAGCAGCCATCGCTCCTGGATTTCCAAATAAAGCATTTGAAGGAAATGATATTTGCAGAATGTGCTATAGTGGTGAATTTAGAGAGTACAAGATAATTACTTGTAATTATGGCAATTTCTGTAAGGGAAATCATCTTAATTTGTTCCCACTAAGAACCAGAATTGCTTTTCTCATAGCATTGAATCTTTTTAGGAGATTAATGCCGTGTGCCTTCATTACTTTGAATGGACATTACAGCTTTTCACTACATCTGAAATTACCCTTTTAATCCACACTTCTGTTTGAATTTCTGTTAAATGCAGTCTTCACTTATTTAAAAAAATCATATTCCGGAGCTTTTGGACAGATCTTATACATCTCTCCCACGAGGATAATACATCTCGACTAGGCAAGGAGACGCAGAGAAGTGACAGCGTGGTGTGAGAGTGTCTCTGCCAACTGTTCCCGAAATTTTTAAATTAGATGGCATTAGGCTTCTGGGTAATTGCTTTGGGTTAGAGGAAGGCTCTGCGTCTGGGCATTTTTTGTGGAGACAGACTCTGCTTCTTTTATTTTTAAGTATTTAATTGTGCCATTTGGGAAAGGTAACCTGTGTATAGGATAACACAGAGAAATTGGAGTGGAAAGAAAGGATTTTTAGTAGACTATAATTAGCTGCAAAATACTGCAAAAATAGCTAGGGATGTATGTCTCCATAGTTGACAGTGGTGCTAACTATGAGATCCAAGTTACTGCTAGGCAATAGTTGTCTACAGAACTAACTTAACTTGGGCACCTGAGCTCCTGGGTGTGTTTGAAATAAATCCTTGAAGGCTGGGAGATGGCTCAGTGAGTAAAATGCCCATTGCAAACCCAAGCTCAGACTCCTGGCATTCAGGTAAAACCTGACATAGCAATGTGCATTCATCCTAGCACTGGAGAGAGGGAGGAGGAGACAGGAGGGTAATGTAGCCAGGCTAGCCAAAACAGCGAGTGCCAGACAAAGGCAGGCTGTCTGTCTGTCTCTAAAAATAAAGGAATAATGTTGATTTCTAACATGGGGTGTGTGTGTGTGCGCGCGCGCATGCTTACAGTTTCACAGGGTGAGTTCTTGGTCATCATCACAGGGAATGTGACCACAGACATCCTGCCACTGATGCAGTAGCAGAGAGCTTGCATCTATCCAGAAGCATGGAGTGAAGAGAAGTGGGAAGGAGAGAAAGACGTTTGAAACCTCAAAGCCCACCCCAGTGAAACTGTTCCACCAGCGTGGCCCCAGCTCCTAATCCTTCCCATAACAGCTTCACAAACTGGGAACCAAACATTGAATGTGAGCTGGGGGCCCGTTTTTATTCAGTTGTGCTAGGATTTTTCTCTTCCTCAATCCCAGATGTAACGGTTCTTAGGGTAGAGCTGCTCCTGTGTCTGAGATCCAAGAGCATTTTGGCTGTCAGTTCTCAGCATCAAACAGAAACCATAGCTTTTAGGTAGCATCCGATTAGGATCAGGTAGGTAGGCAGAGCTAGGAGGGGATGAAAATTTCAGATAACTCAGAAGACACATCTTAGAAGTTTCCAGAAGGTCTCAATTGTTGCCAAATTTGAATAGGTTGAATAATTGCTTCAGTAGGCACTTGATGGTGGTCTATGAATATGCCAAACAAACAGTTTGGATTTGGGGCTTTTTCAGGTTTTGGAGCATTCACACATACATAATAAGATGTCTTAGAAATGGGATTGCTGCCTAAACAGAGTCCATTTGGTTCATACATGCCTCGTGTCCATAATCTGAGGGTAAATTTACATGTTTACTCCCTCTTAATGGTGACCCACCACAAGAGTATGGAATTTCCCATCTGTCGCATCATGTTGACACTCTTAAGCCAGATTTTTGTAGTAGGAATGCCCATTCTGTGATGTTAATTGTCCCTGTGAGTTTTGTTTCCCTTATAGCACATCATTCTCCTTTGTCCAATAGTCATGAAGAACTCTTGAATGTATGAATAATATGAATAATGCTGTCTTAGTTAGGGTTTCTATTGCTATGAAGAGACATCATGCCCATACTCACAAAGGAAAAATATTTAATTGTGGTGGTTGACATTTTCAGAGGTTTAGTCTGTTACCATCATGGTGTGATATGGTGGTATGCAGGCAGACATGGTGCTGGAGCTTAGAGTCCTACATCTCGATAGGCAGGCAACAGGAAGTGGTCTGAGACACTGGGTAGTATCTCGAGCATATGAGACCTCAGAGCCCACCTCCACAGTGACACACTTCCTCCAACAAGACCACACCTCTTCCAACAGGGCCACGCCTCCAAATAGTGCTACTCCCTACTAGGGCCATTTTCTTTCAAACCACCACAGATGCCCACATTATTTTTCCCTTTTTAAATTATAAAACTAGTTTCTAAGTTATATTGTGTAAGCTTGAAGAAGAATAATTTCAATTGTTAAAAAAGTTTGCTGGGCACTTGGAGGCAGAGGCGAAGGCAGAGGCAGATCTCTGTGAGTTTGAGGCCAGCCGGGTCTACAGAGGTACACAGAGAAACCCTGTCTTGAAAAACCAAAAAAAAAAAAAAAAAAAAAAAAAAAAAGTTTGGGAGAGGTGTGAGGTGTATGTAGTTACACCCTGGTAGGGATTGATTCTTGGGTTCAGTGTAGGTCGTAGGAGCCCCTAGGTGGCACGAGGCCAGGTACTTCCCGATATGACCCTTCTGTGGCAACACTAAAGAGCTAGTTTTAGGAATTGCTTTCTTAACATGTCTTTGTTTGAGGGTTAGGCATGAAGATGTCTATATAGAGATACTATGTTTGCAGTTGAAATTAATTGGAGGAAAGGAAAGAAGGAAGAGGGCAAGGGAAAAAGAAATCAAGAGAAGACGTCTACAGGCACAGAAAGGCAGCAGGAATGTGTGCTGGTTGAATGATACAAAATGTGATCACAGTGTGGCATAATAGAAATCCACGATCAAGCTCCTGGTCTTAATACTTCCCCAGAGACATGAGCTAATTGTTAAGGGACAATGTATTTTTCCTAGCAGTTAATTTTCATTGTTCCTAAAACATGTTCCAATGTTTTTTCCTAAAAAGTAATACCTTATAGGTTTGACGTTACTCTTAAAGGACTCTAACAGTATAAGATTAGATTAGAGAGTGAGTACCTTTGGCGTGTCTTACGATAGGAAAACTTTCCTCCCCGACAGGTAGGGCTGGATGTGCTTGGCTGTACCAGAGCTTCTATTGGCCTCCAGTGAAGAGATGAGGTGTTGTCTGGGGACTTTTGTTGCTATTCTTTTGAACTTACATTTGCCCAGTTTGTGATGGAGTGTTTCTGGGCCCAACCCCATGCAGGAGTTGTGCAGATAGTCAGTTTCTGAAAGTTTGAGTGCAATGGCCTTGTTGTCATTCCTCTTGGTTTTATGGTTGTTGAATGGCAAACAGTGCAGACTGCACGGAGCTGAGAAGTATGTAGACTAACAACACGTGAAGGTCGGAATGTTTGGTAGACCAAGTCATTTATATTTAAGGGATGCTGACCGTCACCTTTTGTGGAACCATCCATGTACCTTCCCACCCATAAATGGAATTTCTCAGTGCTCATAAATGCCATTTAGCATCGAGAGTGAGAGTGAAGTTGGAGCTGCCACCCTTTTCATGTTCACAGCAACATTGCTTCTGATGATGCTGAGTTTTGCCTCTGCACTCTGCTGAGTTAGCAGAGACGCTTACAAATGCTCTTTCCCTCGCTCACTACTCAGACAACTGAAAATCATACTCTTGTCCATTCTGGTGAAAGCTTAGACTGCACCACATGACCATATTTCATCTCTCCCTTTTAGGTATTTGTTACAGATCTTGACTTGAAGTAGCAACTGTGATTTTTTTTTATTACATATCTTAAAGAATCTTATAAGTCTACCTGTAGCATGTAAGTTTCCGCCAGCCCGCCCGCCGCTGGTCTGGCGTCCTGGCCCCCAATAACACGCAGGAGACTCTATATTTGATACAATCCTGTTGGCCAATTACCATTACTGTTTATGGGCTAGCTCTGCCTTAATTATTAACCCATTTCTACTTATCTAAGTATTTCCACGTGGTCGTCTTATCGGGGAGCCGTGCGGCAGGCATCCTGCTCCTTCCCCGGGCTACATCTTGACTCCTACTACTTCCTCTCTCCTCCTCCTGGTCTCCTAGCCCCGCCTATCTAGTTTTCTATTGGCCACAGTGCTTTATTAACCAGTATGAGAAACATATATACAGAATAACATCTCCCATCATCTCCTCTTTTCTGTCTAAAGTAAAAGAAGGGGTTTAACCTTAACATAGCAAAATATAACATACAATAGTTATCAAATAAGAATCATAGTAAACAATATTTAGTCCATTAACATTTTGTAAGACTTAAAGAAAATATCATCTATCCTATCTTTGCAAGTCTAAAGTCCTATATGTAACTTATCTTTAATCCTAACTAAGGAAAACTATAATCATAACTATCTGTCTTCAATTCCTTCAAAGACCACAGAAGGATAATATATAAACTCTAGAAATGACAGAGACAACTCATAGCCTGGTCAGTCACCCGAAGTTCTTCTGTAATATTCCATCTTCAGCCCATAGGCCATAGTGTGTGTCCAGACTCCTCAACAAGGCAGGAAACTTTAAACTGTCCACCTGTAATGGCAGTCTGTCAGTCACTTTTCTCTGCGTCCTGTAGACTGTCTGGCTGTCTGGCAACCTTTTCCATGAAGCAGGAATCCTGTAGCAATGTCCATCTTGCATCAGCAGTCACCTTTTTGTGGATCCTGCATGTCCAGTTTATACAACATAAAGTCAAACAGTCCAGAAGAGCAGTACCTTGCCCAAATGGCTAGTCTTGCCATATTAGAAGCAAACTCCATAATGTGTTTCTTCGATGTCCATCTTCCTTTCTTCTGTAGGTGGTGTTACCAGGAGCAGTTGTGTCTCACTGTCAAGAAAAACCCTAAACCATTTTAAATGCCATATTCCGTAGGTCTTTGAAAGGTTTGAAGAATGCCTATTCATCTCAAATACATCTCTGCATATCTAGAAATCCTAACTAACTTAACTCCAAGTTTGACTATCATAGGTAATTCTCTAATCTGTGCTAAATTATACATTACATTTTCCAATGAGCTATATAAACAAAATACCTAAACAAGAGGAGAAATATACATATTATAAAATTGACCTTAAATTGTATCAATAAAAGAAAATCCATTCCAAAGCAAAGTATTCATATCTTACCATAATTCCCTTTTTACCTTTAAAAAGATTGCTTGTGGTTATAGCCATTTATAACCAAGTCAATTTAAATGAAAACAAACATTTGTAAACAGTATTTGGGAATTTGGGCGTCGTTCTTTCTAAACTACTTCCTGCTGGTAGAGGGCGCTGTCATGGGGGTCCAAAGAAGATGCAGAAATCTTGGCTGTAGTCTGCAAGGCTTTGTCTCAACTGCTTTGAATGTTGGATCACCTGGGGAGCTGTTTCAGGGGGTCTGGCTTGATCAAACCATATAAGTCTGGAAAGAATCCATAGCTTTTCATTTTCTGTGGAAACAAAAATAGAAATCCTTTTCCCCAGTAACTTGTCCTTAGGCTTAAATTTTGGAGTCAAAGCATTCTTAAAATATATAAATTGAATTAATCCAGCAGCATTTCTTTTATTAGTAGTTGTTATTTTCTCAGCAATCAAATAATTTAAAGACAACAGAATTGCGTATAGTATCCAAAATCTCTCTGTGTTTTCCATCTTTACGTGCCTTTTTTATTACTCTATTTATTCTATTTTTATTTTTACATATTTTGAGACAGGGTTTCTCTGTGTAACTTTTATCTGTCCTGGAATTCAGTGCATACCAGGTTTGCTTTGAAATCACAGAGATCTGCTTGCATCTGTCTGCCCAGTGCTGGGATTAAGGGCGTGAGACATTACACCCATCCATTCTACTTTCTTTTTTCTTTTTTAAACCATTGTACCCTGTTTCTTTTTCTCTCCCAAGCCAGCGTATTTTTTAAAACACAGTGTAAACCTACATTGTAGCTCTTGTACACACCAATGAATTGTTAGCAGAGCTCTTTAAAAGCAAGGCCGCTTTTTTGCCGCTTATGCTAATTGGAAACCTCCCTTAAAGGAGCCGCACAATTCTCTGTCTACAACAAAACAAATCCAACCGAGAAAATGCTGCTACTAAGAAGTCTTGCTAGTCTCTGTTCCTTTGTTTCTAAAACATTTCTTAAGCTGTTATTAATTTTAAGTGAAAGTTCTTATAGCCATGTTGGGCGCCATCTGTAGCATGTAAGTTTCCGCCAGCCCGCCCGCCGCTGGTCTGGCGTCCTGGCCCCCAATAACACGCAGGAGACTCTATATTTGATACAATCCTGTTGGCCAATTACCATTACTGTTTATGGGCTAGCTCTGCCTTAATTATTAACCCATTTCTACTTATCTAAGTATTTCCACGTGGTCGTCTTATCGGGGAGCCGCGCGGCAGGCTTCCTGCTTCTTCCCGGGCTACATCTCGACTCCTACTACTTCCTCTCTCCTCCCCCTGGTCTCCTAGCCCCGCCTATCTAGTTTTCTATTGGCCACAGTGCTTTATTAACCAGTATGAGAAACATATATACAGAATAACATCTCCCATCATCTACCAACTCTTTCACGAATGGAATTCTTACAGTAAGTGGAGGTTCAGCCTTAAATTGGTAATCATTGCTTAAGATACATAAGGAGCAGTGACATTTGAACCTCATTAGTCGTTAAGGAGTTTGCTCTGCCTTTTTTGAGTGTTAGGTTTCTTTTGATGATATGTTCATTTGTAATTTTCTCCAAAAAGTCAAATATTACCACGTAAAACAGAATAAGGGGTTCTTTTTAGAAATGCCAACCTATTGCTTTTATTCCCTATAGTGAGACAAATGATTGTTTTAGAGTTGTGTTTTAGTTTTTAACGTTTCTGTTGGGCATTCTTTTGGATGTTTTGTATAAAGGCAGGTCACAGGGTGTAGATCCCATTCCTGTAGCCAGCTGGGATAGGCCAAAGGGAATGCTGGTGCAGCCACACAGGTGAAACTGCCTAGGACAGTGTGGCCTCACTACTCCTGTCCTGATTTAGTGAAACACTTTATTAGATCACCCTGCTTATTATGTTTATGCTCTCTCTCTCTCTCTCTCTCTCTCTCTCTCTCTCTCTCTCTCTCTCCCTCCCTCCCTCCCTCCCTCCCTCCCTCCCTCCCTCTCTCCCTCTCCCTCTCCCTCTCTAGTAAGAAGGATGCTACTATCTAATTCCTTGTATAAGAACTGCTTATTATGTTTATGATCTCTCTCTCTCCCCCCCCTCTTCCCCCCCCTCTCTTTCACCATGTGGGTCCGAGGGATGGAACTCAAATCATCAGGTGTGGTTGCAGGTACCTTTGCCCTCTGAGCTATTAAGCTCACCCTCGTTTTACTCTTTCAAGTTTGATTTTGTGAGGTGCTGTGGTGTCAGAGGACTATCACCGGGGTCCCAGTACTCAGCTTCCATGTGGCATTTATGCTTAGTCAGTTTTTGTCGGTACTGAAGTTAGGAAAAGAGAACTTTTCCAAGAGATGGACGGACCTGGGCTCTGGCCGCACCCTCACCCTCATCCTCATGCTCTTTTGTTTCCCCTTTCTTTTTGATTTTTGTTTTTGTTTTTGAGATAGGATTTTGTTTAGCCCAGACTTGAACTTGATTACTACTGCCTCAACTTCCCAGCATGCACCATTGTGTTTGACTACTCATGCTCTCTTCACTATGACCCAAATTATTATTTAATAGCAAATAAAATTAGATTTTTAGCAGGGAGAGTAACAGACGTGATCATTAGCCAAGATGAACATTTCATAATCCAGCCAAAATCATTCATCTGTCTCCTTTACAATTAAAACAGAACCTACCAGTCTTGTCACTCAACAGTCGTCTGTTGTGATGACAAGAGCTGTACAAACACTGGCAGCAGCTGCCAGGGAGTCAAACTCTAACTTTTCATAAATCAAAGTTGCTGCCTAGGAAATAAATCAGCTTTTTTGCGATAAAATTGGTAGCTTGTTTGCTTAGCTCCCAATACGTTTGTAAATTAACATCTGTAGTGGATTTCAGGACACTTTGGATCTATCATCTATCTTTCCATCTATCCGCCTGTTTTATGTCTCTCTTCTAATTACCTATTCGTTTCCTATACCTGTGCCATCTATCATTCACCTGTGTATTATCTACCACCTATCTCCTATCCGCCTTCTGTCTATCCACCCATCTGTATGTATCATCTGTCTGTCACTTATGTAGCTATGGTCCATCTATCTACCTATTGCTCTCTTTTTTGAGATAACGAGTTTCTTCTTTCCTCTCAACTTGCAGTTGCTGTTGGGAAAACAAAACTGGGTCACCGTAGCTGTCCGGCTCAGGAGACGAGGCATACACTGAATGGTCTTGAGCTTCAGACGTTTCTGAAAAGGAGATAAATGCTCCTTGCGTTCTCATTTCATTCATCCAGTGCTCTCATTCAGACAGAATGCTGGCTTGCTATGCCTGTCGACTCATTGTTTTGTTCTGAATTTAACTTAAACACTTGGTTTGGTGATGAACATCACATGTTTCCAGCAAGAGTTCTAAATCAGTAGCAATTCCTAATATCCTCAGACAGCAAGACAGAAGAAGACAGAAGTTCAATTGAACAAATTTGTGTGGAGCACCTCCTTTGCTTGAGTAATTAGGTGCCGAAATGATAGAGAGATGAGAAATGAAACGTAGATGAGGCCTGATGTGCTGAAGAAGTTAGTCACTTAGCAAGTGCTCACAGCCTACTGCAGTGGAAGGCTGGGACATCAGGAGGATAATCAGCACTGCAGAACACAGGGCTGCGAATCGTTCCTGCTCAACAGCTCACAGGGGCTTCTTTGAAAACAGTAGTATTTTAATCTGTCATAAAAAATGCATAGATCATCAACAAGTGGACATGGGGTAAAGTATTCTTGAAAATATGCATTCTGCTATGTAGCCCAGATAGGCCTCAAATTCACTATACAGCCCAGGCTGAACTTGAACTTGAACTTACGGCAATTCACCTGCCTCAGCCTCCCTAGTGCTAGGATTATAGGCTTGCACACTGTACACAACTATTATTTCTTTCAATTGTGCTGGTTCATTTTTGCAAACTTCACACAAATTAGTGTCACCTGGGAAGAAGGGACCTTAGTTAAGCATCTGTGTCCATAAGATTGGCCTGTGGCCATGCCTTTGGGGCATTTTCTTGGATAATGATTGATGTGGGAGGGCCCAGCCCTCTGTGTATGGTGTCACCCCTATTCAGGTGGGCCTGGGGTATACCAGAAAGGTGGCCAGGCAGGCTTTGGGAAATAGCCAGGGAGCAGCATTCCCTCATGATCTCTAATTCTTTTCTGTCACCAGACTCTTGCCTTGAGTTACTGCCTTGGTGACACTCAGTGGTGGATGGTAACTTGTGTTGAAATAAACCCTGTTCTCTCCAAGTTGCTTTTGGTCAGGGAGTTTTATCACGGCTAGTTTATTTAGAGAAATAAACTAGAATGGAAATGACTTTGTTCTGTTTTATTATTTTATTTATGTGAGTGCATGGATGGCAGAGAGAGGCAGTGCATTACCTGGAACTGGAGCTGTAGCAGCTATGAGCTGCCTAATGTGAGTGCTGGGAACTGAATTCTGGCCGTCACAGCATCAAGGTCTTCTAACCACTCAGCAACCCCTCCTCCCCCCACCCAGCCCCAGCTGCCCATCAAATAATGACTTTGCAAGAGGAAATGGAATTCAGGAGCATTGTGGTTTCAGGTAGTTGTGCAGGATTCATATTCACGACTCTAGCTTTTAGCTTCCTAAAAGCAACAACTCAGTGGAAGGTAACCCCTAACCTTGATGGTCATTTTAGTTTTCTTTAAAAATTACTTCTGTGGACCCTTCTACCAGAGTCTATCCCAGTAATTCTGTGTAGGGTTACACTTTCTTTCTTTCTTTTAATCTCTGTGACTGCCCAGTGTTTTTATTTTTATTTTTGTTTTTTGCTTGTTAATTTGAGATAAGGCCTCACAATGTAGCCCTTGCTGGGCTGGAACTCACAGAGATCTGCCTGCCTCTGCCTTCCAAGTTCTGGGGTTAAATGTGTGGCCCCCACACCTGGGGCCAGTCAGTTTTGAAGGCAGCGGTTTCTCCAGAGGCCTCCCTGCCTATGTAGAAGCAGCCTTGGCTCCTCCAAACAAGGTGGGGGACGTGTTGGACCATGTTTAATTATGATCTAAAATTTTTAGTGTTCAGGTGGGTTTGGAATTATTCTTCTCTAAGGGCACACACAGGTGCTCAGTAATAGTAATTGCTAGTAGATAAAAATGTGCTAATACATCTTAAGGTTCAATTCCAGAGACAAGAATTTAAGAGTCTTCAACCTCTCTTTTTTTTTCTCCCTTCTTTTCCTCCCTCTTTCTCCTGTGTTTGATTCCAGAGTATGATGCCCTTAGAAATTTTGGGAAGCCGTGAAGTACCCTGTGGCCTCTCATGGAACATCACAGACATCCAGGTTCCTATAACTTTCCAGTGTGCATTGAGATGAAAATAGTCACATCGCTGAAAGTTTCTATAATTCACATCCACTTTGGTAGTGGTTATTTTTTGTTTTTGACTTTTTTTTTTCCCTTCGAGATAGTGTCTCACTCTATAGCTCAGGCTATTCTGGACTTAATATGTAACCAAGGCTGGCCTTGAACTTGTGACAACCCTCTTGCCCCAGCCAAGATTACAGCAGGAACCATCATGCCTGGCTGAACATCTGTAATTGTAAGTCTCTATTGTGGCCTGATGTTTTGTTTCTTCACTAGTCCAAAAATCTGTTTCCTGGGGGTTCTGGGAAGGGAATGCATGTCATGAGCATTTTGAAGTTCTAAGCAGTTCCAGTGACGTCACTGAGGGTTGGACTGAGTCTGTCTGATTTGTTATAGCTTCCTTATTCTACGCACTCAGCATTTCCCTGGCAGTTAATTACACAGTGGCTTCGGGTACATTCCATAAGACGCTGAAGACAGCTTTGCCGAAGGCTGACACACTTTCCTCCTTGGTTACACAGCTAATGGCCACTCAGGGATAATTAGTGAGAAGAAACTCCAATGGCCCAATTACTGTCTTCTCAAGGTTTTCCTCTTAATTCTTCTTTGCACAAATCTTGAGAGATTGCCATCATTGTAGGTTATGTGTGTGTGCTATTTAAAACTGGGTTTTCTCAGTTCAGTCAGACAAAAGGTAGAAGACCTATATTTAGCATGTGAGGAGAAGCTGCTGTGAGGCCTCTGACAGGCCCCAGAGGAGCAGCACTCAAAGAAGTGGTGTCTGGTACTTTGCAGGCCACAGCTATGCCTGGCTTTTGGTTCCTGGGGTAAGACTCATACCAGCTGACCTATCTGTGTACTGAGAAGGCTTGAGGTTTCCATCTCTGAGCTGCTAGAGCATCCATGGCTTTGTATGCCATGTCGATTAGCAATCACATGTGCCATTTTTCTGTCAGGACTCTTGACTCGGGGTATTGTAGTTTACCAATGCAATCAAAATGCATGGGCGTGTGTCTTGGTAATAAAAGTATGTTAGCATGCCCACCACAGTGTTTGGTAGGTAGAGAGAGTCTCTAAACCTAGTAAATTTCTGAGTCATCTAACTAGGCCATATGTCGTCTGCCTCTTTGGAAAGTCTGTCCAACAGAGAACAGCACAGTGATTTCACTCTTCTTCCGAAGGTCCATGTTGGAATTAGGTGCTTCTTGCTGAAGCTGGGCAAGCAGCCGGGGAAAATGACTGTGTGAAAGAAATCCCTTTAAAAATCTCCTCCTGGAGTTAGTATGGCTTCGATAGACATGCCACTTCTCATTGTATTCCTTTTACTTAGAGGTCTCAGGGGGTGTGAAAGTTTTTATCACTGGAGTTTGGATCTTTCCTTTCACTGCTGTCTTCCTGTTTGGTTCAAATGCCCCAACTCCTTCCACAGAGCCCATCAGTGTCTCATCAACCCATTCATTTCAGCATTTATGCCATGCTTTCCTAAGGTCCCTGTGAAAGTTAGCAGAGGCTCTCTAGAGTCCCAGAAGTCTAGCAGAGGCTATGCAAAGCCTCAGAAGTTTAGCAGAGGATACCCAAAATCATAGAAGTCTAGCAGAGGCTAACCAGAGTCTCAGATGAAGTTGAGTCAGGTCTTGGAGGAGGAGGTCATTTTAATGTGGTCTGCTTTACCTGCCTATCGAAACTGATGGCATCAGGAAAGAATATTGCTGGGAGATGCATCTCTCACCACAACTTGGCAAAGCTTCCTGATTGTCATCAGAGAAGTAGAAGGCCTTCAGGGATGAAAGCAAGGGGCTGCATCTGGAACCCAGTGACCACATGACATTCATAGTTCCAGACTGACGCAGAAGCCCCTCTCCCTCCCTCTGACTGTCAGAGTTCATTAGGAAACTGGCTCTGTGGGCTGTTTCCTGGGCAAAGGAAGAAGTCAGTGCTCGGGATATCATTTTTCACGTACAAGCCTGCTGCTGAGCCCCCGTACACAGAAGCTCTGGAGATAGAGGCGGGGACATGTAGCTGTCAGACTTCTCCTCATTTTGGTGTGTGTATGTGTTTTAATGTTTTCAGTGTACATTCATGAAGAGAAAAACCAAATAGCTGGTTTGTTTGAGACAGGGTTTCTCTGTTTTCCTGGCTGTCCTGGAGCTCTCTCTGTAGACCAGGCTGACTTCGAACTCACAGATTCCCTTGCATCTATCGTGGGCCACCACTGCCCAGCTCCAAGTAGTTGTTAATACAGTGTTCTTTCCTAGACAGGGAGATATTGAGGAGGTTCATTTTATTATTTGGAAGGTAGTTTGTAAGTTCTCCTTTAGGGACTCCTCCAGGAACTCTGTGCCTTTTGTACACACACAGACACACACACACAGACACACAGACACACACACACACACACACACACACACACACACACACACACACACACCCCCTCATGTTTTCTTTTTGTTAAATGAGGGTTGCAAAATGTGGTGTGACATTTACTGTTTTTAATCTTGCCCTTTACTAAGTTGCACCATTGTATGGATTTTTCTCGGTTGATGCTGCTGCCTCCTCTCATCCATGACATCACAGAGGGAGCCCTACCTGCCCCAGGGGTGTGTTGTGAGGATCCCAAGGGGCAGCATGCATTCAAGAAACTGTAAAGCAATATATTTCTTACAGAAACAGTTTCAAATCATACTTAACTTTTGGTGGCTATGGTGTGTTACCTGAACTTGTGGCCCAGCAGGTCCCACTGCCCTTCTCTGCCCCAAAGAAACACACAGATGCCATGTTAGTTGTAAAGCTGTTGGCCTGTGACTGTGGCTAGCTCTGTCTTAATTATTAACAATTTCCATTAATCTAAGTATTTCCACGTGGCCTCGGTTTACCAGAGAAAGGTCCAAGAACTTCTTACTCCTCTGGCGTCCTGCATCTCGACTGCTCAGCGTCTCTACAGAGAGCAATTTCCTGTTTGTCCCTGCTTATATCCGGACTCTGCCCAGCGACGTCACATCCTGTCTGGCCAATCAGCCAATCAGTGTTTTTTTCATTAACCGATAAGAGAAACATGCACAGGAGAACATTCCCCATCAATGGTTTATTATAAATACATTTCTAAATTCTAAATATTTTTAAATACCAAATATTACTTGAGGATAGAGTTATGTTGAAAATATCTTTGGTTTTCATTTAATAATGTGATAAATATTTCCCCTTAAATCTGTGTCATCAATTGTTTTAATAAAAATTGCAGTTGCTTACCTATGTGCCTTCCCCGGGGTGGGGGTTGGGGGGAGATCTTTGTGGCTTTTATTTAAGCTTTTCGGTTACGTTGGTTGTTGTGTGTGTGCCCAGGCTTGCTATCTCACACATTGTTGCAGTCATAGGGCAGCAGCCTCCATCAACCAAGTTGGCCCCAGGGATTGAACTCAGGTTTCAAGGCTTGGCCACAAGTGCCTTTCCCTGGTGAGAGAGTGCCTCTCTCTCTCTCGTCCCTCTACTTCCCCCTAACATTTTCTTTATTCATCTTGGGGCATTTTGTCTATCTGGTATTATCTCACTGTTGTTTTTTTTCTGTCATCTAAGGATTATGGTAATTACACTAAGACCATCACTAACCATGGCATATAGCCCAAGACCTTTGCCTTAGACACACCCCCATCTTTTCCTGTGCCCCCAGGCCCACCTGGCAGTGTTCACATGAGGTTATAATGAAGCTTGTGAGAGAAGATTCAATTCTGTGCCCGTGCATATTTTACTAGGATATACTTTTAAGTCGTTAGGTATGTCTTAATAAAACAAATTATGCAATTAAAGTATTAAGAGTAAGTTGATCATTTTTGTCCAAACTGATCACCTGTTTTCTAAGGTTATAAACACCATATTAATTATCACTTACTATTCCATTTATTTTTATATTATCAAGACAGGTCTCATTATGTAGCTATGGTTGGCATGGAACTTGACATGTAGACCAGACTGGCCCCTAACTCACAGAGATTTCTCTGCCTTAGTCTCCTGATTATTTGATTTAAAGGCATGTACCATTCACCACATTTGGCTTTTCCATTTGCTTGAAAGGAAGGCGTTTGTTTTTATCCCCTCTCCTTTTTATTGTTTGAAAACTTCATACATAACACATATAACATATTTTGATTAGCCCGTCATTCCCTCCCTATCCTCCTCACTATCTCTTCCCAACACACTTTGGTCTGCTTTTCAAACCCACTAAGCACATGTAGTACTGCCTGTCTGTACATGGCACAGAGCTTTTCCTAGAGCATGGGTAGCTGGCCAACTCCCGCATGTCCCAGCCGTCATGCTTTTCCAGGAGATCCTCAAGTAAGGATTGCACTTCTGATTCCACTTCCTCCTTCCATTCTGACATTTTGTTTGGTTTAATCTTGCCCTGGTCTTTCACAACCACTGTGAGTTTGTATGTGTAACTGCCATGTTGTGAGTTCATACGTGTAGTTGCTGTGTTGTGAGTTCATATGTGTAATCGCCGTGTTGTGAGTTCACGTGTGTAACTGTCCTGTTGTGAGTTCATAGATGTAACTGCCCTGTAGTGAGTATCTGGAGAGCAGTGTTTCATTGCAGTCACCCGTTGCATCTGGCTTTTTCAATCTGAGGCGGGGCTGTGATGTTGATGTTTAGTTGCAAGCTCATCCCTCTGCAGTTTTGTGCTCTCTGTATGTTGAGCAGTTGTGGGGCTTGGTAGAAATCACCTCAACTGCACCAAGAGGCTTCTCTAATGAGGGCTGAGAGATGGATGCCCTGTTCCACAGGTGTAGTCTTAAATAATTAAGAGCCCCTTTAACACTATGCCCATTTAGCAGAATAGTAATTGTAGAGTCTTTCTGAATGCCTGTGATCTCTCTAGCCAAGGGTTCTTGACACCAATAACAGTGTCAGATGTGGGTTCTGTCTTGTGGAAAGGACCTTACATCCAGCCAGGAAGTGGTTGGTTGCTCTGTAACATTTGTGTCACCTTCGCACCAGTAAGCAGGTCTTGCCGGGCTAGTTGCTGTTGAACCTGACAGTATTTATAGCTGATGACTTCTTTTCTCCTCTGGTAGTGTGCACAGCACCTGCCAGCAGTGTAGAAACTAGATGAAATTTCCATGGTTGGTACCAGCTTGACTTCTCCATGTTTTGTGATGTCTTTGGCAGTAAGGTTTATCATCAAGTAAAGGATAGCCAAGATAGCCAAGATCAATGGCAGCATCCTGTAATGTTAGGAGGTCTAGGGGACCCTACCGACCACAACGCCAAAAGAGGTAAATGATTCCTGATATCAGGATTTTCTTTAATAGCCTGTGGTATTAGGAGGGCCATTGTTTCCTGCTATAGGGTAATTCCACTTAATCTCTTTATATGCATATGTATATATTTTAGGATGCTTCTATAGTAATAGGTTTCATGATTTTTTGTTTTGTTTTGTTTTGTTTTTCAAGACAGGATTTCTCTGTGTAGCTCTGGCTGTCCTGGAACTCGCTCTGTAGACCAGGCCGACCTCAAACTCACAGAGATGCACCTGCCTCTGCCTCCCAAGTGCTGGGATTAAATAATGGTTAAGCACCACCACCACCAGGCCTGGTTTCATGATTTTTTAAAAAGGTCTTTAGTGTTAGCCATTCTCTCCATACTCCCTCCTTTACCCCACCCACCCGACTCCTCCTTACCCCATTATTTCCCATGCTCTCCATACTCCCTCCTTTACCCCACCCACCCGACTCCTCCTTACCCCATTATTTCCCATGCTCTCCATACTCCCTCCTTTACCCCACCCACCCGACTCCTCCTTACCCCATTATTTCCCATTCTCTCCATACTCCCTCCTTTACCCCACCCACCCGACTCCTCCTTACCCCATTATTTCCCATGCTCTCCATACTCCCTCCTTTACCCCACCCACCCGACTCCTCCTTACCCCATTATTTCCCATGCTCTCCATACTCCCTCCTTTACCCCACCCACCCGACTCCTCCTTACCCCATTATTTCCCATTTCCCTGTTATGTCATTATGCCACCTACATTTCCTCCCCCCCCATGGCCTCTTACTACTCTTATATGTGGAGGCAGGTTTTTTATTTTTTAAGTTTTGACATAGGTGTCTAAACTGGAGTGCTATAGAGGCAAGGAATAGAAACATCTTTGATGTTTCTATTCAGTTGCAAAGTGAGCTACTTAGACCAAATTTAATGAACAATTGGCAGAATTTTGTACCCTTTTGGTATTTAGGGACCATATATTCAGTTTTCTTCCCCTGGGACTGGTTCGCACTTCCTCTCTGTCCAGTGTTCGGGTGAGCAGCATTGTTCCTTGATGTGAGTGCCTCTTGTGCTCCTTCCCAATGGTCTCTGTTGCTCCTCTGCAGAGGCTGCCTGTCTCCACTTAGAAGGCTTTTCCTACTGCAGGCCACTCTGTTGTGATTCTCTGTCCTGAACTCTAACAGAATAGCGCACTCATCTTCCCACACTCTCCACCTTGCACTATTGTCTTCGAGGGGTGGAGTTAGTTCCCAGATGTTTCCAATATTCCTTCCTGTGGCCATTCCCCGGCTACAGTCTGACAGCTGTGGATTTACTGCTGCTCTCGAGAGAGCAGAGCTGCATCTGTCAGGGTGTATGTTTCCAAAAGGTCATTTCCTGCTGTGAATTCCAACCAAGGTGAGCGAGCCGAGCAAGCCAGAGGATGCCCTTGCTCTTCTGTGTCCTCATTTTACTTGGGAAAGAAATTAGGCTCCCTTTAGATATGCTGAAAGCACAAGCCATCAGATGGTGATGTGACATATTGATGATTGACTGAAACAGGTGACAATAGGAGGATTGTTTAAGCTCAGTTGAGTTTTGACATGTGTCTAGGTTTAAGTGAATTAAGAGGGAATGTTTCTGAGTTTGAATTAGTCAGTAGTTCCTTCTGCTCCCCATTGTTTATAACACCCGCCAAGAGTATGACGATAACCCAAGTCCCCACATCTCTTAGTTGAATCTCATTTTCCTGTCAGTATACTGTGCTTCTGATCAGCCCAAAGCAAGGACTCTTCTTTATTCTGTCTTTGTTTAATGACATGGACCACAGCTTACAGCAGTGGTGGGGGACAGCTAGCTTCTCTCTTTTTCTCTGAATTTTGTACTTAAATCTTTTGAAAAATACAGATTTGCTATTTTATCATCTTAAGTAATCTTGAGGTCAGTTATTTGAATTGAAATATATCATTCCTGCATCATAATTTTAAAGTAAGTTTTCATGTAACAAAATTGATTCTCCTTTTTAACCCCTGCGAATGCCACCCTCCAGGATGCTTGTGGTATCAATTTAGTAGGTTCATTGAAGCATTTCAGCTTCACGAAGATAAAGCCCCATTCCTATTGTTCTCCCACACCCCTCAGGAACACTCTGGTTTTAAGGTGGGAGCATATGGGGCAGGTCATTCCTGAGCCCCACCGCTGTTTGGCTTTACAGAGCCAAGTCTTACAACATGTGTTACAAAGCTCCCAGTCAATGGTTCATATCAAGTGTTCAATGTGGGGAAAGCCTGCTCACTGCTGTTTTACAGCCTTGTCAATTTGTAGCTCGCTTGCATCACTAGCCCCGTATGCAGAAAGAAAAATTATAGAAAAATACAGTACATGCTAAAACTGTGAAATGAACAGAACAATAATGGAGGAACAGACTTTGAAAACAGAGCTGGCTGTACAGGAGGGGTGAACTTGGAAGAAGGAAAAGAGCCTATGTAGCACAGAGCTGGCAACCAACTGGTATACCTGTGGTAGACAGTGAACACCAGTGTGTCTCCTTGGAAGTCAAAAGGAGTCAGGGCTGGGAAGCTAAACCCAGCCCTGCTGTGAAGAGCTGTGTGTCAAGCCAAGGAGCTCTGTATTGGAGAGCCAGAAAACATCCCACATTTTCCAAACTTGTCAGAAAAAAACGATTCTCCCATCCCCCAGTGGTAGAGGGCAGTCTGGAGAAGAAGGCCTCCTTAGTGCCAGACGGTGTTTGAAAGGTGCTAGCCGTGGATGCACTAAGACTCTGGTTCCAGTTTGCAAAGCTTCCGTTTGTCTTCATCGAGAAAGTCTTGCGGTATCTGACGGTTTTTTTGTGATTTTATATGGAGAATTTACTAATTCCCTGTTCCCTTCTCAGAGTAGAATGGGCATGGGTTGGTGACTTGCCATCCAGCATGAGAATATTCCTGATTACTCTCTGCTCCCAGTTTCCATGACACTGTTGGTTTACTTTGGCTTTGAATGACAATGATGTAAATACTTGATTATTTTGAAATAATGCTTCTACAACATCTTTATCGTAGGGAGCTTTAGCCCAGAACTTTGGGAGGTCAGGGCCTGAAATCTGCCTGATATGATGCTGTTAGCTTGTTTTCAGACTGGCAGCAAAAATGATTGGCTTGCTTATTATTTATGTATGTATGTATGTATGTATGTATGTATGTATGTATGTATGTATGTATGTATGATTCTGGTAGTACACTTGTGTAGCTTGTATACTACTAAGTGTGTAGTGATTTGAGATTGTGGCTTGTTGTTGTTGTTGTTGTGGTGGTGGTGGTGGTGGCCTGTGTTGTAGTGTTTTTCTAAGTTGATCTTAACCTTGTGGCATCTCCTGCTTCACCAGTCAGCATCACACGCATGTGCCACATGCCTGCCAGAAGTGGTGGTTTATTTTTAACCCTGCTATTTCCATGTCTTTGCCATCATGGCAATCACTAATAGTGTAGACTCATGTCATAGCTGTTGCTGTGATCCAGACCTTTCTTCCAGGTATTATTTAATCTCAATTTAATTTCCTTTTTGGAAAGCTTGTGGTTCTCATGTGTTTGTTGTAGGGGCATTGGTTTCTAATGCAGTCTTTCAGGGGGGGCATCTTGGGAACCTCTTCTTGAGTTTCCTGAATTCTGAAAGATATTTCTCCCAGCTCTTCAGCAATACAAGGCTAGTAAACCTTGATTCTGAGAGTGACCTTGTCTTTAGTTTGTAACTGTGTAATTTAACAATTGTTATTTTTTCTTCTCCTGATTAACAGTTTTTCACAGCAAAGTTGTAGAGTAAAATCCCACATTCTGAAGACAGATACTATATTACATTGCAAGGCAGGCAAGAAGCAAGGATAAGATCCATAAATTGCAGCTGGAAGCTTAAAATTGATGCCTTTATGCTACAGTAGCTCAAAGGATTCAGCTCAGAGTTTAATGCACAGTAGACTCTGAGCTGAAGAATCCCTGTCCCTGAATCCTTAGTGACTTCTCGTAAGTGCATGGCTGGCTCTGGGCAGGAATGGCTCTCTTTGTTCACCTTATCTTTTGAAGTTTGAAATGATGCTGAGTCTGACCCACAGCCACCCCTCAGCTAACAGATACTGCATCCAGTCTCCCTGAGAAACTAGAACAATTCCCTGAGAAGTGGACTGAAAAGTTGTGTTTTCTACATGTGATGTTTTAGAGAGTTTTCCAGCATCTCCTCAATTAAGTTTACTCTGCGAAACTGCCCGCAAAATGGAAAAATAAGGATGAAGGGATTTCTAATAATTCTCCCCACAGTGTGACTAAAGTGACAGAGTACTAAGACTTCTCAAGTTGTTGAGAAGTCACAAAGATATTTTCTGTAATTAACAGAATGAGCCAGACCTCTGCTGGTCATTGTAACAACTAAATGATACAGTGTGATGGTGAGTTCTCCACAAAGCTCTTGGGTGGTAGAGGATGTTGCCTGTGTGGTAATTAGTTTAGCTTCTTAATATAAGACATGGCATCACCACCTGCAGGGTGGTCTTCTGTTCGTCCAATGCCCCCCAAAACAAAACAAAACAAACAAAAAAAGGTTTGTCCATGTGAGAACAAGAAAAATAGCAAGGACTTTTTCCTGAGGGTGCTCCAGTCCTACATTCCTGCATTATATTCCTGAGCTACAGTGCATACCACACGGTGAAATGCCTAAAGACACTGCTGTCTATGCCTTGTTACAACCATAATTTTTATTTGCTGTAAAAATGACTACAGCTCTAAAAAATTTAATCAGACAGCAAAGCAGTTAAATGGGTTATTAAGCTATGCCTATCTCAGTCTTACACTGAATCGAAAGGCTATCACATCCAAACACCCAAACCTCATACAGAGCACTACCGTTGTGTCTGTCTGTGTATATCATACTCCCTAATAGGGAGCCTAAGGAGTTTGGCATGCTGGGAAAATACTTGTTTATAGAGTGCTATTAGAGAAATGCCAGATAAGAAAGATTTGGAAATTAATATTGCTGCTTATGTGGGCTTTCCTCCCTCTTACTTTCTTCAGAACTGTCTTTGTCTCAGGTGTAGGAAAGTGTTGGGGAGATGTGGAATAAACTCTGCTTCTTTGCTTCCTAATTAGGCCAGAAAACAAGAATAAATCTGTTTCTCCTTCTTCATAGGCAGGTGAAAAATCACTTCTAAGAAATGCAAGCAAGGGCAGTGTCTATCCCGTCGCAAGGAGTCAAATGCATCACCATCTTGTTCTCTGTCATGGGTTACTGTTTCTTTGGGCCCCCACTGAGGTCCAAAACACAACAACCTCCTGGGCGTTTGTTAATAACCTTTTCAAATGTTGAGGCGGTTTTATGAATTAATAATAAGCTGGAAACAAGCTCATATTTAAACAGGCAGAGATGCATAGAAATGGAGCTTCATCCGGTCTTGACTCTTGTGTTAGCAGCCGGTTTACTGGACAGGGTGAACTCATCAAACTTGTCTGATATTGTCAGTAGGTGTTGTGAGACATTGAAATTCAGAGACTTGTGTCTGAGATAAAATGTCTCTTCTCATAATTGGGTGTTACTAGGACCAGGCTTCAGACTTCCAATGTACCAGATGCTATGAAAGTTTATGATTGTCTTTCTGGGTGTCTTTAAGATTGTTTTCCTAGATCCCAGTGGGAAATGCATCTCCAAGCCCACAAGGCTGCTTCTCTGCGACACAGCAGGGCCAGGCTCTTCCCCATCTGTCTCAAACATAGATTTCAGCCTGAAATTGAGGAGAGCGTGTGCCGTGTTAAGTCATTAACAACTGTTTCAAAACAGTCTGATTTCTAACAGTTGGTGCATGTGGAGATACCTAATTAAAATAATTCCAGTCTCGTTAATAAGATAAGTGTGTTTTCTAGTTGCCATGGGATTATCACTATCAGATACAAAGGGTTTGAGCCTTAGCTGAGCAAATGAAGCTTATATTTCAGTCCCTTTATTAACTTCATTATGATTTAAAGAGTTAAATCCCCCTTTCCCCTTACATTTTCATTTTAGTGAACAGCAGTGGGGGGTGGGGAGATGGTACATACAGCAGTGCTAACAGCAGGCATAGCACCTCTGAGCCCCAGGAGACTGAGCTCCCATAGCAGTTACAGAGATGGATGAAACATGGGTGTGCAGTGGATTGCTAGCCTCTGATTGACACCGTCTCTGTCTTTTCCATAAGACTTTGAGTCGATGATCTCTGCCTCCTCGGAGCCCAGAGTGCATCGTCCGTGTCCCTGTGGTCCTGTGTCCCACACGTGTGCTGCTGCCGCCCTGTGCGCTGGCTCCAGCATTGCTGTTGTTTCATGACGTCGCTTGTCCACTGAAAGGCGAAAGAACTGACATAATCCCAGGTACATGAGACTGGAGAGTCTGGAGAAAGGACTCACTTGAGGGGGCCAGAGAGATGGGTCAGCAGCTAGCAGTGCTTGCCACCAGCCTGATAGCGCGAGGTGCATCCATGAGACCGTTGCTGGGAGGACAGAAGTGCCTCCTGAAAGCTGTCCTCTGACCTTTACATGTAACCCGTAGCACAAGCCCACTGCCCTTTCCCAATAAGTGGAAATGAAAGAAGGGACCCAGGACCTGCTTTTAGCCGTATGGGGATGCTTGTTCTGAACTCGGAAGAACATGAAGTCACAATCACTTTGAAAAATCCCTCATGCTGCATGAAAGCCAAGAAAATCAAGCCTTCTTCAGGGAACTCTAAACAAAAGCAGAATTTGTTAATAGCTGTTCAGAGCTGAGAGCTGTTTACTAAAGCGGTCATGAGAACACACACTGTTAAATGCTAAATGATCAACCACACAAACAGAAAAAGACACAGGGAATCAAAATCTTGACCATCAAGGTCCACTTCCATCAGACCTTGGTCACTCCCAGCCCTGTGGGACCAAATCGGTTTCCTGCCACTGCTGTTGTTCATTTCTATATCCTTCATGGCCAGTAACCATCTCCATTTCCCCAGAGTTCATGCCCCTTAAGGATATAACTCTCCCCTTCCTTCACCCCATGTAGGCAACGACAGAGTTAACGTTTTGGATAAAATGTCACATGGATGGGGAGAGAACAAAGAAGAGGGGGAGAGAGATGATTATAAGAATGGCTGTGGGGAGGGGAGGAGCTGTTGGGAGGGGAGGAGCTGGGGGAAGGGAGGAGCTGGAGGGAGGGGAGAAGCTGGGGGAGGGGAGGAGCTGGGGGAGGGGAGGAGCTGGGGGAGGGGAGAAGGTGCCAGGGAAGTTGATGTGTGTGCTGTAGAGCTGAATCCACATTTGGCAATGCACCCGTTTCCTTTTGTATGTTGCATCATGAAAAAGAAATAACCTATGTAATTCTCTAACTTCTTAATAGCTAAGGAACCTTCTTATTTGTAATTGAGTGCTTTTTGTGTTCCTGGAGCTTGTCGTTTGACAAGCAAAGGTACCATAAAAACCAGGCTACAAGCTGCAGTCACATGAAAACAGAAGCTTATTACCTAAGCATCTGGGACATATGTTTCTCAACAGAAAAATTCTCAACTTACAGTCCCTGTTGCCTTTCCTACCCTGACTAACCTCCTCTGACCCAAGCAGCAAATGGCTTTGGAGCTTGTGTTTAGGTGGAAAGTAGAGCCACTATGGCTTTGGGCCACACAAAGCTGTTAACCTTTGACCACAAGAGCCCCACTAAAGCTGCCTACTGCGTTCTCTTGTAACCTTCCCCACCTGTTACATGTGAGCGGACTAAAAGGGACTTTTGAGGCAGGGTGCTCTGTACCGCCAAGAGAGAGCTCTATCCCCACCCCCCCAATGTGTGTTGGGAGCCAAGGGCCTTCTTTAATGTTCTGCTTGAACCATGCAGATGTGGGAGGGGAAGGCACCGCTGGCTTTGTGGGCATCTCTGGCTCAGGTGACATCTGGTTATTATCATTAACACTAATGTATTTGTGTGTGTGTGTGTGTGTGTGTGTGTGTGTGTGTACTCTGTGCATGCATGAGCCTGAAGACATGAGAGTTTGGATCTTCTGGATCTAGAGTAACAGGCAGTTGTGGATGCCTCGAGAGTGCTGGGAACTGAACTCAGGTCCTTAGTGATAACATTAGCACTCTTAGCCACTGAGCCATCTCTCCAGTCCCCCTTTTAGGGTCTAAAACAGTAGTAACTTCAAAAGAGCTTTGAGTTTAGAACCAGGAACAGCTGACACCAAATAATTTGAATTGCCACAGTGGAGTCCACCTGCCTATTCCAAAATTGTGTCCCCTCATGGGCATTGGCATCACCAGTAGTTGGGGGGTTGTGGCAGCTTTATTCATAGTACTTTGTGTGTGACTAAGGCTAAGTGTGCTCCTTGTACGTGGTCTCGGGTTCCAGCACCAGTTGTAAAAGCACAGTATGGGGGAGTGTTCTGGCCTGTCTGATGAACTTGGGGAGATTCAGCTGGGGTTTGTGTGCCTTGTTTGCTTAAGGACAGACCAATATTCAGTCAGGAGGTGCCATCTGCAGCTTGAGCATGGCTGCTCCTTAGGTTAAGTTTCCTTTTTGGACCACGAGGTTGTATAGAAGCCACTTAAATGTCTTATTTAATTGCTGGGTTAATATTAATTGCTGACTCTTGTGGTATATGGAGCCTTGGGTGTCAGAGAAAAATTGGAAGTAAAACTTCTCTAATTCTTATTTATTTTCATGGATGTTCCCAACAGAGGCATGGGTAAACTGAACTACTGTTCTCCCAGGGACTCCCGAATGTCAGGGTCTGGCCTGGTGTCATGTCACCTAATAGTATGACAACACTGAGAGGTTCAGAATGGCTGCTTTGCAAGTGAGGAAACTGAGTCTAAGGATTGGTTAGTGTCAGTACATAGTGATCTGGGATTTGAACTCCTGAGTCTCTTTGAATCAGGTGCCCTACACAGTTCTACATGTTTGAGCTTCAAAATGAGGATGAACTCAGGATTGGGGTTAAAGGGAAGTTCACATGGCATGAAATCCCAGAAAGAAACCTATGCCTGAGGAGGTGACTCATGGTTAGAACACCCTCTGGGTTCCTCCAGAGGACTTGAATTCAGTTCCCAACAGCCACACGAGACGGTTCACACTCCAATCCCGGTTCCCCAGGCATTGTACTCACGTGAGCATAGCTGTATATAGTCCATGCACACCTCCACATAGTTAAGATAATAAAAATAAAATCTTTCTAAGAATCACAGAAAACAGAAGCTTCAACACATCATCAAACTTCATCGACTGAAAGCGTGTGATATCTGGGTTGCATTTAGAAGCCAGTCACTGAACCGAAACAGCAAGGCAATTAGGTAGATTACTAGAGTATTAATCGTCTTACTTAGTTTGCACATGCCACCATGAGGTTTTTAGCAAGCTGGGTTTCTAGGCTTTGCATGTGGCAATGCTCCTGGACTGGTATCTCCTGCATCTCATGTCACTGCATCAGACATCATTCAGAGTGGCCAGCAGGACGTTGTTTTCTCTTTCATCTGTCTGTCACCACTTGTGCAAACTGGAATTCTGCTGAACCTGCCAGTCTCAGGCTTCCTCTGGTTGTGTGATAGTGGGACTGTGTGTGCTGTTTCCACTGCAGCAGCTGGATGGGTGCACTCTGTGGGAGTCACATTGAAAGGTAATTGATGTTGGAGTCAGACTTGAAATTTGGACTAAAGGTAGGTCAACCAGCAAAAAGCTGATGGTAGGAGATCTTGGCTTTTTTCTTCTTTTTCTTTTTCTTTTTCTTTTCTTTTCTTTTTCTTTTTTTTTGTGAGAAAGGATAAACATGCCCTATATCTAAGTGTAGCAAAGGTGAGTTAATTATGCAGATTTTCCCAGTGGGATGATATTTAGTTTTGCAACAATGTGTCAGTAAAGTAGTCGATTAGGTCTGTGTTCTGCTGTTCTAATGGCTTAGGTGTTTTGTTTTTGTTTTCTCTTGCTTGTGAGATAGGGTCTCACATAGCCTGGGGCTTTGAACTTACTAATGCTGAGGATGACCTTGAACTCTTAACCTGCCTTCACATCCCAATTACTGGTCTTCTTCACCATGCCTGGATTCTAATGTTACATTTAAAAATAATTGCTTTTACATGTATTTGTGGAGGAGTGTGTGCGTGTGCGTGTGCGTGTGCGTGTGCGTGTGTGTGTGTGTGTGTGTGTGTGTGTGTGTGTGTGTGTGTGTGTGTGTGTTGTGCTTAGGGGACAACTTGAAGGAATTGATTCTCTGCTTCTACCTGTGAGTCTTGGGGATCATTCCCAGATCATCAGCCCTGGTGTCAAGCATCTTTACCTATGGAACCATCTTACTGGCTATGCTGGACAATTTAATGTCAACTTGACACAGGGTAGAGTCATCTGTGAGAGAAGTGAACCCAATTCAGAAAATACCTCCAAAAGATGAGGTTGTAGACCAGCCTGTAGAGCATTAGTGATTGATATGGGGAGAATCCAGCTCATTGTGGGTGGGGCCATCCCTGGGCTGCTGGTTCTGGATTCTATCAGAAAGCAGGCTGAGCAAGCCATGAGGAGCAAGCCACTGAGCAGCTCCCTCCATGGCCTCTGCACCAGCTCCTGCCTCCAGGTTCCTGCCCAGCTTGAGTTCCTGCCCTCACTGTTTTTAATGATGAACTGCTTTGTGGGGATTCGAGTGAAATAAACCCTTGCTTCCCCTAAGTTGCTTTTGGTCATGGTGTTTTATCACAGCAATAGTCACCTTAACAAAGATACTGGTATATGTTTCAATGAATTTATGGAGAATGTTATTTGACTGGTGTAATAGAATAAGTTTATTGAAGTCTCTTAGACACTACTGAAATAGGCTGGCTCATATTTCCTGTGTAAACCAGGTTGGCCTTAAATTCACAATGATCCACCTGCCTCTGCCTGTGCCTCCCAAGTGCTGGGGTTAAGAGTGAGCGCCACCACATCTGGCTTCTCTTCCTGGATAGATGGCATTCATCTGGTTGATAAGTGTCTTGGCTTGGGCATGTTTCTTGGCCTTAGTGCTTTCCTCAGCAGGGGGGTTTCAACAGGCATCTGGCGAGTGAGCACAGGGATACAAATGCATTTGGCTTCACTGAGTGTCTCTTAAGTGTGTCTAAAAGCTTTGGTTTTTATCCTTATTTTGTTAATCTGATTCAATTGATTACTTAAAAAGCATCAACCCTGCCATTGCTGTCGGATGAGGGGCATGGAGTGAAGGGCCATCTCAAGGGCGTCTCACTCGCCTTCTCCGGGTGGCTCTCAGGGGCCTTTGGCCTTCTCTTTGTCCCTTTACCAACTGGCCTGCTTCCTGGTAACGTCTTGTTATCTCTCTTTTCTTTCCTTGTCTCATTCCCTCCTCTTACTACCCCATCCTTTCTCAATTTAAATGTAAGCAAGAGTTAAATAAGTCAAACATAGTTTTAAATAAAAGTTGTATCATTTCAGTATTTTATGAAGATGTACTTACATATTTTAAGTATTTATTTCTATTTTACATGTATAGGTGCTTTGCCTGCATGTATATCTGTGTGCCACACGTGTGCCTGATGCCCTGGAGTCCAGAAGAGGGTGTTGATCCTCTGGAACTGGAGTTACAAATGGTTGCAAGCTGCTGTGTAGTACTGGGAATAATTGAACCCAGGTCCTCTGTAAGAAGGGCCATGTGATTAGTTCATCTCTCCAGCCTCTGTGTTTACATCTTATGAAAAATGTTTGGGTCTAAGAATTGAAGACTTTCTTTTTGCTGGATCCACTCACCCCCCCCCCCAACAAATATAGTTGTTTAGGATTTGTAAGGCTGAAGTAGTAATAGTAGAAAAGCATTTCTAAGTGGAGAGTTGGCACATATTATCCCTTACCATATGGGCTATCTTAAATATTTTAGCCAATATTTGCATATTAAATCATAAAGTTCACTTACATCTCAATCATTCTGGTTAGTATAGCCGCAAAATTGAAGGGCGTTTGCGTGTGTGCATGTGTGTGTTTTGGATTGAGAATGAATTACTTGCCAGCTCGGTTCTGTTTTGTACTGAGCTTTGCACGTGTGGGCTAACGGAGCCTTTCCATCTTCCCAGGCGCTAGGTGGCTGCCATTGCTTTTTGTTTTTAGACTGCCCAGTTGCTGATAGTGGTGTGTGTAAAGGGGCTTAGGCCAGGCAGCTTTGGGGCTGTGACAGGACTGAGCTGGCAGACGGGCAGTGAAGAAGGCAGGTCATTCCTGGCATGTGGAGGACAGTGTGAAGTAAAGCTTGGCTGAGGAGGGTCTCCGACTGGAGCTAATTTAGGGAAGACAGCTGGGACCCATCTGTGATGTTTGAGTTTGTAGGAATTAAATGAGATGGAGACTTCCAGAAATGAAAAAGTGAAGGGTTTGGGCTTTCAAAATGGAGCTGTGGAGAAGTGTGCAGGGTGTAGTGTTAACATGGAAAGGTGTATGTGATGTGGGACAAAGGGCAGAGCTGCCCGCTGTGCCAGGGGGGTAGAGTGTGAGGTGTTGCAGGTAATCATTTGTCCTACAAGTCAACAGCTAGAGAGCAGAAGCTGGTAAACTCTTGATGGCAGGCAGGCAGGCAGGCAGGCAGGCAAGGACGGCTCTTGAGTTTGCTGTGTGTCCAGGCAAGGCAAGTGGTGCAGTGCTCTGCAGGGAGTAAGAAAAAAGAGCCCATCTTGAAGCGGTGCTTGAGATAAATTGTGTGATTATAAAAACACTGGTGATGAAACCCACTTCTATTCTAGGCTTATACACAGATTGTTCTGGAAAGAGCTCAGAAGTGAGCTGGGAGGCTGGAGCAGTCAGGCTGAGATTTAAATTTCAAACAAAGGCAGACAGGCGATGGTTGTGGGGCTGGGATCTCAGTGAGTCTTCACTGCCAAGTGTCTCCAGCCAGCAACTCACTTTCCCTTGTATCTTAACACTCGCCTTACGTCTGAACAGGCTGCTACAACCGGAAACTGTTAAGTCGGAGTGAGGAGGAGGCTGTGGAATTGATGTACTAGAATAATGGCCACAGACTATCAGGACTTAGGTGACTGGAAATGACCCCAGGAAAATTTCCTCAAGCACAGACCTCATTTGGGAGGTGGGTCCAAAGTCAGAGCCCAAGGGCAAAGGGGAGTAATCAAAGTTGCCTTGACACAGCCTTTAGGAATTCCATGTCAGGGAACCAGCGAAGCCAGCCATTGGAGGAGCCCAGGTGTTCTTGGCTTGTGCTTAGGGGCACAGGGAGGGGGTAAGTAATGCTCCCCCCACAACTGCTTTCAGCCAGTCGGCCTGTCCTGTGAGAGGCCTGGAGGCAAGGCTGAGTGTAGGACAGCGGATTCTCACCTTCCCTCTCTTCCCTTGGCCCCAGGCTCTGTGTTTCTGTTGCCAAGCCTTCTTTCCCATTTCTTCTGGGTTCACTCGGCCTCTGTTCTTTCCCCTTCTCCATTTATCCTGAGTTCAGCTGGACTGCATAGGGTCTTTCCGTTCTAGCGCTGCAGTTCCCAGAATGTCTGTCACAGGAACTCAACCCTCTGCTGGGTGGCAGTGTGGGGCTGCATTCTACCCCCAGCAGATTGTGTTTAGTCTTGGGGCAGCTTGTGTCTTCTTGAAGCAGTCAGTGCCTGCAGTGTTCTGTCAGGGTCATCCGGGCTTGTCTGCATGCCTTTAACATGTCCAGGCCCAGTCTGCAAACTCCGTGGCTGGCGAGTGGGATTATGAGGTCAGTCTGAGGCTCGCAGTACATGGGAGTGAATTTCCTGTGTATGCACTGAGAACATGCATGTGATAGTCACAGTTACTGTGAGGGAGGAAGGAAGGATCAGACACCTGATTCTATAACTCCGTGGTTGGATCTGTGTCCTTAGCTTCTCATGTTTTGCGGCATATTTTGTAGTATAAAGTTCTTGTAATACAACTGATGGGGGGGGGGGAATCATAATCTCCGTAACAAAGGAGCAGTCATTCAGTATTCACAAAGTGTCCCATGTCCCAGTGCCTGGAACACATGCTTGGCCCTGTCCCTTTTCCGGGCCACCTTCCAGCCTGTTCACCCACATGCACTCTGGCTGGCTGTGTGAGGCGATGCAGGTGGATGTGGGTTTATGCAGGTTCTCACATGCACTCTGGCTGTCTGTGTGAGGCGATGCAGGTGGATGTGGGTTTATGCAGGTTCTGGCTGTGTGAGTCGATGCAGGTGGATGTGGGTTTATGCAGGTTCTCACATGCACTCTGGCTGTCTGTGTGAGGCGATGCAGGTGGATGTGGGTTTATGCAGGTTCTGGCTGTGTGAGGCGATGCAGGTGGATGTGGGTTTATGCAGGTTCTCACATGCACTCTGGCTGTCTGTGTGAGGCGATGCAGGTGGATGTGGGTTATGCAGGTTCTCATTTCAGCCCCAGTTTTGGGCGCTGCTCCTCTTGCAACTCACCCAGAGCAGTTCTTAACTTGGAATCCACTCTTGTGTCATTAGGCATTGAGCTCTGTCACCCATTGCAGGACCTTACCAGGGGCAGTGGGCTGTGAAGGATGTGTAAGGTACAAGGGCAGTCAAGCCGCAAGCGTTTGCTAGGCTTTCACTTGTTTCCACTGCCCTAACTACACAGTGAGATGATCTAGACCAGGGGTTGGAATTTTTTTCCTGTGCCCGCATGCATGCATGCTTGTGCGTGTGCGTGTGTATATGTGTATGCTTGAGGCTGATGTCCTGTGTCTGTCTCAATCACTCTTCAACATTATTATTATTATTATTATTATTATTATTATTATTATTATTATTATTTGAGATAGGATCTCACTGTGCAGCTCTGGCTGGCCTGGAAGTCACTGGGTAGACATGACTGACCTATCTCTGCCTCCCCACCCCCGGATTACAGAATTACAGAATTACAGGCGTTGCCACTGTGCTGCACTTTTTATGTGTGTGCTAGTTTGTGTTCATGATCAGGTCCTCATTCTTGCACAGCAAAACTCAGTTTGCCAGCTGAGCCATCTTGCTAGCCCTGGGTTTAAAAATAGATTTACTTCATTCCCAGCATCGTATTCAGTATTTGACACACAATAGACGGACGCTCCATAAGGACTCATTGAGTCAGGATCTCAAGCCGCCGTTGCTTCTTAATAGTCAATCCATTCACCACACAGTCCGTCTCCGCAACACACTTTCAGCGATGCAGCCGTCATGTGTGTGGGAAAAGGCCACTGCTTTATTTCCAGTGAACCTGCAGCAGCAGAAAGTCAGTCAGGGTTAGGGGTCCTTTTTCAGAGCTCATTCTCCTGCCACACTGGGTTAGCACTGCGGGTTGGGAGGGGCGTGCAGCATTTTGCTCAGTCTGGCTTGAGATATTCCAGGGGTTTTTATTATCACAGTGAATCTGTTGGAAGCTCCTCTGTTGCCTTATAGATTTCATTTTCTTTAATTGGGATGGAGATGGAGGAAGAAAATAGCATTTACTTGGCATTCTTGCCTTTTAGAGCTGTGGGTTATTGATTCAGGGGCCTGCAGTGGTAATGCTTAGAAGCAAAGTTTCCCTTGGGAGCACCTGTGTTAAAGGGCAAAGGGAAAATGATTAGAATTTAAATCTCTAGACTCCACTGAACTCGTGGCTTCATTAAAACAGGGAGGGGAGGAGGAAATGATCTGGGCTTCTGCTGTGGGCTTTGTTTAACACTCGAATCCAGAAACTGATAACTAAGAATAAAGCCCTTGCAAGTATGGCTACAGGGCCTGAGTGAGCAGCCACGGGGCCCGTGTGAGCAGCCACGGGGGCCGTGTGAGCAGCCACCTGCCTGGTGTTGGCCAGCCAGTCTGCTGGAGAGGCTGGAACCTTTGGCTTTCTTTAAGCTAGTTTAATCTCTCCTGCCTGACTGTGGATTATGTAATCACACACATGTTGTACTTTGATGTGTCATTCTTTAGAAATTGGAGGATCCCAAGTTGGAGGCAAGCCTGGGCTGTAGAGTGGAATGCTGTCTCCATTTTTAAAGAATTCCCCCAAATGGGTTTTCCTTTAGACTACTTATCTGATACCTGGCATTGCTATTTTTAAGTACTGCATTGTCTTTTTTATCTATTAGTAGGAGGGAGTAACTGTGGAATATGGAAAGAACTGGAAGTAGATTTTGCCACCAAACAGCAGCAGAACCCTGGAAAGCTACTCAACCTTTTTATCAAAATTCTTCGTGATTATTGTGAAGGACTTAGGAATGACACCTGAAGTTTGAAGTTCAAAATTCTATCTTTCCACACTATATAAAATATAATGTATTAGCTGGGCGTGGTTACCCAGGCCTTTAATCCTATCACATGAGAGGCAGAGGCAGGCAGATCTGAGTTTCAGGCCAGCCTGGTTTACCGAGAAAGTTCTAGGACTGTCAGAGCTACACAGAGAAACCCTGTCTTGGAAAAAAGAAATCTATTAGTCTTCCAACATCTAGCTACAAAAAGAAAAGTAAACAAACAAACAAAACAACCTTATCTCCTTTCGCTTGCAATATGTAATTGCTGTGTGCAGAAGCCCTGCTGCAGTATGGTTGAGAGCAGGAGCTCTGGTACTGTGTCTGTGTGACCAGCTGGCAAGCATCGAGCGTAGCGACCCCAGCGCACAGACAGGGCACACTGCCATAACCTGCTTTCTCAGAGTCGTCTTCTTCCCGAGTCTCTATTAAATGTTCTGAAAGGATGGGCAGACACCCACTTGTGCTCACACTGGGTGCCTGCTGAATGTAGTCTGTAAATGTGGATGTCTGAAGTCTGGGAAAGTCCTTCTGAGGTACTTGAGTTCACTTCCAACGCCAAGAGTTCACTTCTTAAGCCATGAGAAGGGGCTCAGGAGTCAGTGAACTGCATCCTCCTGGTGACCTCAGCCCAGCTGCTCCCTTGCTGTGAGTAGATGTCCGTACGATTGCTCTGTAAGTGAGGTAGCCAGTTGGACCCTTTGGTTGATCTTGTATACGCCTGGGGTTTGGGACTGAGAAACCTTGAGAGAGGTGGCTGTGTGTGTGTGTGTGTGTGTGTGTGTGTGTGTGTGTGTGTGTGTGTGTGTGTGTGTCATGTGCATGCACACTGGTCATATTTGTAATTTTCAGATTCTTGTGGCTTATATGAAATTTGCCTTTCCCACCCTGGTTTACCCTGATGAATGATAGGCCACAGATAACACCAGTGTGGTGAGTAGTCCTCAACTCTGTGCATTTTTAAATATTGTTGCTTTTATTAGAGTGCGCTTTGTTGTGAAGTAACTTGGCTGAGTAGTGTATCTGAGGGTGGGCTAGCCCTGCAGACACACATGTGAGGTTGTGTGTACAGGGCTTATGGAATGCACAGTAGCAGTGAGTACTGGGGTTGCTGCTGTTCAGAAAGCAAACTGTTTTCTAGTATTCTACCTGCTCCTGGGAATGATGAGGAAGGTGGAAGGGAAGAAAGAAAGGAGAGCAGGTTGATGTGTGTGTGTGTGTGTGTGTGTGTGTGTGTGTGTGTGTGTGTGTGTGTTGATGGGAGAATGGGCATCGTGAGGCCAGGCTGAACACACCGCATAATGCATTCTGACTCCCAAGGTTTTAATAAAAGCTGAAAACCCAGCTCCCCACTTGGAGGCTTCAGTTAAGGGTATAAATGTGGAGGCTTTCAGATAAAATAGTACGCGGACTAGTTATTCATCTTGCTGGCAGTAACTAGATCATTCCGGTTCAAGTAGGAGTCAGAGCTCCAGCTCCCATGGGTTTTTGACTTTCTCAGGAGTAGCGAAGACAAAATGCTGAGCAAATGGGGACAGTATAATATTCTGCATGCTGAAATCCAGGCGGTGTTGAATGCTATGTGCTCTGTGCATTATAGGTTTCAAGACAACAAAGCAGGAGGTGACCGTTGCTGTGGGGGCGGGGCGTAGCCCAAGCAGCTGTGAAGGCGGATTCAGGAAGGTCTGGATTTGTCTTGCCTTTCAATAGGTTTGTTCCATGGCTTAACATCACCCGAGGTCACATCGCTTACTGGGGCTTTGAAAGTCAGACTGACATTGCTGCAGATCAGCTAATTCATAGCAAAGCAGAGCCTATGGAGTAGAAAAGTGTTGCTTTTGGTGTATGTAGCACATGGGACCTGAGCAGAGCAGGGCTCCTTAGGTGGCTTAGGTGGGGCTTTTTCAGGAATCCCAGATTTGGACATGAATATCGATTTTAGATTTAAGACCTTGAGAATATTGAGTGATTTCAGTTTTTTCTGAAACTGAATGCAGTAATATACTCTGTTAATACAGTCAAGGACTGAACTTTTGGCTCTAGATATTAATCGGTCATTTTACTACAATGTGTTACACATGCGTGTGTTACACATGCACGCGTGTGTGCACGCTTGCACACACACACACACACCCCCTGTGAAACTGTCCACTAAAAAGTAACAGAACTTAAAGGAAAAATAGGGTTGAGTATAAAACATTAAAAAAATGTGCGCTACCTTGAACCATAGAAGCATGTACAAGCATGAATGCATGTCCATGTGTGCTCCTGTCCCCTACAAAAACAAGCAACAGTAAAAACCATAGTGCAGACAATTCAGACATGTAGCCGAGCATGGGTGCGAATGCTAAGGAGGATATTGAAGTGAACATGCAAGCAGTGTGTGAACGTACTGACTTGCAGAATGCGAGCGAGGACACTGGGAGCCCAGCCCTGAGCCAGCAGGGTCACTTAAATAAAGTGAAAGCCTTCTCCACACAGCAGCCCCCTGGAGCTGCTTTACTTTTCCTGCGGAATTCTACTCCATTTCCCCACCCGCTTTGCCTAGGGAAAGAAAAAGAAAATCACACACAAACCAGCAACCTCCACATTAGTGTTGCAGTGGAAGTGTGTGCTGTAGCAGAGAATCCGAGAAGTTCTGGGATGTTTAGTTAATGACACCAGAAATGAATGATGAGAAGTTTGGAAGTAGCTCTCATAGCAGATGAGTTACACCCCATTCCTCAACAGCCTGCTTCACAATGCCAGGTATTTTGCTCAGTGTGTGCCCTGTGGTCCCTGCCCACAAGGCAAGGACTGAAAAAGAGACATAAATAAAGTTAACATTTGAAAATACAGCAAAAACAGAGGTGAGTCTTCCTGCAGAAAATGGGGTCCCAGCTGGGCTTTGAAAGGCTGGGCGGGGGAGCCTGGCAGACGTGCTGGAGGGGAAGGGTATTTTTGGCAGAGATGAAGCATAGAACAGAAATAGTAAATGCAGACTGTGACCAGAAACAGTGGGTAGAATTGTGGATGGAATAAAGATTGCACAGAGGCGGATAGATGGGGGAAGTTAGTGAAAGGTAAAGTTGGATCCGAATGTTAGAACTCTGAAAGTCAGACTAAAGGGCCAGTAAGTTGGGACATACGGTAGAGGTGCTTGCTGCCACCTGGCAGCCCGAGTTTGCTCTTCAGGGACTCACACAGTGGAACTGAGAGAACTTACTGTGAAAGTTGTTCTCCGACATCCACACGAGTGTCGCGGACTCACACCCACCCACACGCATTCACATCTGCACACACAAACAACAAACAATGTGGCTGGATATGAAGAAAATAGGACTAAAGAATTGGACTTGATCTCTGTTGAGTGTTTTGTAAGCCAGTTAAAGTTTTGAACAAGGAATGACCGGATCAGAGTTTCAAGGGCACGCATGGCTGTCTGTTTATTCTTCACACTAGTCCTAAAGGTAAGTATTCTGTGCTTAGCTTGTAAGAACTCTTCTTACCTTGTGTCGAATCTTGCTGTGGACCTAAGACTTGCTTTAAAGCTGTATCTACTGAGATAGGCATAGTGACCCATGTTGTGAGGCTGAGGCAGGAGGATGACAAGTCTAGGACCAGCCTGGTCTACTTAGTAAAACCCTGTCTCAAAAACAGAACCAAACAAAACTAAAGCAAGAAATAAACCACTCCAGATTGTTTGAGGAAAACCACCAAAAGTGTGATGGGATTTGGCTGCAGTCACAGCACTGTGAGATGGAGACAAGATGATCAAGGGTTCAAGATCATGCCTGGCTATGTAGCAAGTTCCAGGACTGCCTGGACGACATGAGATCATGTCTGAAAATAAAAATAGAACCTTTAGCTAGGATGATCCTTGGAAGCATTAGTTTGATGTCACTGTTTTGCTTAAAATCTAAAATCCCCCCATTAGAAGAGAATATGACACAGTCTTAAAATCCTAAATGATCTGCCTTCTTGCAGAAACCTCTGTGTCTTGTTCCTTCACCACCAGAGGCCTTGAACTCGCCCAAGGCTAGCTTCACGTCTTTCCCCAGGCCAGCCACACACCTCTCCTCATCCCCCCTTAAATTCAACCAACATATTCTCTCCACTGGCCTTTACTCTTCAGGGCCCCTCTGCCTAGGCTGCTCTCCCCAGAAGCCTGTGGCCTTTCCCTTACTGTGTCTGTGTCTACTCATTCTCCACTTCCTAAGAAGCACAACTCCATTCCACCTAGGACACTATTGCCAGTCATGCCCATCATCTCGGTTTTCTCTCTATGACCTTGTTCTCTTCTAAGCCCTTGCCATCAGCTCCCATCCATGTTTGACTTTTTCTGGGGCATTTATTTCTACTTATGCCAGGTAGAGACATTTCAGAGAAACAACTCCACACAAGTCTTACTTGGCACACCAATGCAATTCACCAGAGTTACTTACGGAGCACAGGTGTGTGTGTGTGTGTGTGTGTGTGTGTGTGGTGGGGTCATTTACAGAACAATCAACTTACAAGCAGCAGCAGCAGCAGCAAGAGTGGCCATCCCGCCCTGACACACACACACACAGTTTTCAGTCTGTGGTGGACCCTCAGGAGAGGACCCCTGAGCCTCGGGAGCCCTCGTCTCCTCCCACAAGAGGATGTTAGTGAGCCAATCATGTGAGCGTCTCGTTCAGGTGACCACAGCTTCACTGACTTCAAAGCAGCAATGGCCACACCATGCCTAGGTGACAGAGTTCCACAAATGAAATACATTTATTCTGTCTCACAGTAGGTGATAAGTAATGCAGAAGCAGGAACTGTGCTTTTCTCAGTGCTGAACTGCGATAGCAGGCAGACAGCAAGCCCCTTACCTATTTGAACAAGTTCACTGGGTACCGTTAGAGCTTCTGCATGCTACTTACATGCTATGAGTCTCTAGGTCCGTTGTCTGTATCCACTTCATGTCTTTACATCTCCATTCCTATCATAGGGCCCTCATTTTCCAGTCTGTCTCAGCCTCCCCAATACCCTTGCTGTACTCGGTCTCTTGTCTATGGAGGTGGGAAGATGACGGGAAGCCTGCTCCTCTGTAAGTGGAGATAGCAAAACAGTGACATCAAACTAATGCTTCCAAGGATCATCCTAGCTACTGTGTGGAGAATGGGCCAGTGTGCAAGAATTAGAGGGAGGAGGCCATTGAAATTCAGCCCTTCATCTTCTGGATGAGAGGTGATGGCTTAGGCCAAGATGGTTAGAGTGCCAGGCCATGGTTATTTTTTGTTTGTTTTTTCTTTTTTTTTTTCTGATAGCAGAACTAAATGAAGTGTTGGAAGGATTGGACAAGGTCTTGACAGATACAGTGATACTCAGACATTTGGCCTAAGCATCTGGTAGACTGGAAAGAGGGGAGAATTAGACAGAGAAGCTTGGTGGGAAAGGTAGCTGGAATTAATGGTTTATGTTTGATGACTATTAAACATCTCAATGAGAATTTGAGTACATACACAGAATTCAATGCATTCAAAAGTTATAGATTGTAACTAAGGCCAATTACTCTAAAATGACAAGTGGAGATGGGGGGAAGGATGTGGACAGTTTGGGGTGATAGGCAAAGGAGTTTCTCATACCCCTTGATACCATTCTCATTGAAGAAAGTGCATAAACAGAACAGGAGATGCATTGGATGGAGACAAGGTCTGGCAACCAGATCTTCCATACTCCGCCATCAAAGGATAGATGAAGAATGACAGGAAACCAAGGGTATGGTCAGTGAGTGAATGAATGAGTGCACACTAGCACATCTGGGGTCCTGTCTGGGACTTGATAGGCTTTATCATGGAGAGCGAGTGAGGCCGTGAGACCTGAGGTGTAGGATGTTTCACAGCCGAGGGTAATAGTCAAGTAAGACTGAGACTGGCCTTTGCATCTCTTTGCCATTTGTAATCTTGCTTAGATAAATGTTCTCAAAGGAGGTTTATGGAAATGGGAGGCAAAGGCTGGGGAGATGGCTCAGTGGTTAAGAGTGTGGACTGCTCTTTCAGAGGACCCAAGTTTGGATCCCAGCACTCATGGTGAACAGCTCACAACCACCACCTGCAGTTGGGTGTCCAGGAACATCTGCCCTGTAGATAGCCACTCTAGATACTATAAACATGCACACTTTATATTTTACAAAGAAAAAAAGCAAAAGTAGTGATGGTAAGCAAACACAGCTGTATGTCTTTTGAGATTCTGTTAGTCGAGGCATGCATGCTTAGGATGACAAGGTATTGTGAATGAATTTTTTCTTTTATAATTATAAAATGGTTATTGTCCTTTCTGATTCTGTTCTTCATTCAAAGTCCTCTTCATTGGTGGTCAATAGCTCCATTTGTCAAAGCCCTGTGGGCTGTAGATTTTCTCTCTGGTCACACTCTTGGGTTCTCAGTGCCTTTGATAGGTAGTGTTGTAATTGGAGGCAGGCATTTGCCAAGGGTGTGAGTTTGGTCTGCTGTGCATTCTGGCCCTCTGCTTATCTGATTACTTCCAGGTTTTGCACAGCCAACTAACTCAGAACTGTTATCCAAAGGTAGAGTCCACAGATGATCCACCAAGAATCAACTCTTATCTCTGTTCTATAGATGACTATGCCTCATTTGTGAGCAATGGCTTTGAGGCCAAGGAATGATGATGGGTAGAAGGATGATGATGTAGAAAAAGTGGCTCAAAACTCCTGCCAAGTCTTTTAGTGAGCAATAAGACTCTCAGTGTAGCTGTCATCATTGCCACACCACGGCATGTTACTGTCTTCCTGTCTGTATCTTGAGTGAAAATGCATGAAATTTACTCTGAACCTTGGTTGCCTGGAAAGTGGGTTTGATGAATTTCTGTGCTGGCTGGGGTCATGCCAGCCTTCTTGTGTCCTTATGACTCCCGCGCTGATCCACTAACGAGGTTCATGCTGTTCGTTACAATGGAGTAATTAAGTCCTGCTATTGAGCCTGTAAGTCAGGATGTGAATGTCTACTGCTATCTTGCTCTTTAACAAAATCTCAAAGAATGGGCACTCTCTCTTGTGTCCTCCTGGAAGGACATTGCTAACGTCTGAGAGTAGACTGAAGCGTACTTTGATTAGTTTTAAATGTAGTCTATGAGGACATCAGAGAAATATATGTTTGGAAATACAAAGAAGACAATTTTTATGGAAAAATCGCCTTTAAATCTTGCAGTTTACTTTGGCAGAACAATATTAACATCTGGTTAGCAAACTGTGGTGCCCTTAAGAGAATTGGATTTAGTCCAATTTCCAATAAAATATTGGATTAAGTGACTACTCTTGAGTTTTTATTATTTTCAAGTACATTTTTAAGCCTCCCTTCTCCCTGTAATTTGCAGTTCGCATTTCCTCCTAAACTGTGATTTTAGTTTTTGTGATGAATCATTCTCTCTACCAGCATTTGTAGGCTACCACAAAAAATAACCTCAGAATGAAAATGCCAGGTTACTGACAGGCTGCAGACAGGGAGGCTCCATGCCCTAATAAGCAGCTGTTTTCTGGAGTCCTTTGGTTGAAGGGGAGGGGCCTAGTGTCTTTGGGTGCTGGTCTAGTACCAGAAACTTCATGTGTGTGATCTACCTCAGCTCTACAGGCAGCCTCCGGGAAGGCTCATTAATTCTAAAGTACAGCAGATGTCATACTTTATATTGGCATGGCCAAGACTAGCAGATATAGAGGATTTGTGAGTTTTGCTGCATCACCAGACAGTGGTGGTGACAACCTCAATTATTCATTTATTTTAAAAAATACAATTTGTTTATTAATTATTTGAGGGTTTTTTTTTTGTTGTTTTTTTGTTTTGTTTTGTTTTGTTTTGTTTTTCCGGTTTGTTTTTTGAGACAGGGTTTCTCAGTATTGCTTTGGAGCCTGTCCTGGAACTTGCACTGTAGACCAGGCTGGCCTCGAACTCACAGAGATCTGCCTGCCTCTGCCTCCCAAGTGCTGGGAATAAATGAGTGTGCCACCAATGCCCGGTGCTAATTACTTGAGATTTTCATAGAATGTATTTTGATCATATTCACCCCAGACTTCTCCAGATTGACTCCCACCTCGCTGACATACCAACTTCCTGTCCTCTTTATAAAACAATATATTTATTTTATTTCATTTTATATGTATGACAGTTTTGCTTGCATGTGTATCTATACATCATATGCATGCCTGGTGCCTGCAGAGCCCAGAAGAGGATGTTAGATGACCGAGAACTGGAGTTACAGATGGTTGTGAGCTGCCATGTGATGCTGGGAACTGAACCTAGGTCCCAGCAGGTGCTCTTAGCCCCTGGGCTGCCTCTCCAGCCCCGTCCTCTTTTACGTATAACCCATCAAGTGCAGTCTGTGCTGACCATGAAGACAGAGCTATCCACCGGAGGCACAACTGCCTCTGCTTCCTCCAGAAGCCATCAGCTACCACATCCCCCATTTATCGGTCAAGGAAGATCTCACAAACCACTCTCCCCATTCCATGGTAGAGTGTTGCCTGGCTTGGTCATGTGACATGTTGTGCAGGCATCCACAGGTGCCATGCATGAAGGAACAGTCATCCTTCCCAGAAGACACTGTTAATCTCTGTTCCTCCCTGACCTCTGGGTCTTTACCATCTTTCTCTCCTCTCCCCCACAGTGATCTCTGGGCCTGGGATGGGGGTGTGGCACAGACGTCCCACTTGTGGCTGAGTACTCCTCAGATGCTTGCTTACTGTCTGCTCTTTGACAAGGTGTGGCTTTTACTCTAACCACTGTCCACAGCACAAAGAAACTTGTCGGATGAGGTCTGAAGCTCCACACACCTACTTGTGCAAAGTTAGAGGGCAATTTGATACAATGTACACTTAACAGAGTAACAGTAGTAAGTTATTCCTCCCCCACCCCCACCCCCCACCCCCCACGGGAGGGAGGGAGGGGGCGGGGAGTGGAGGGGGCTGTGCCTTTCCTAGCCAGAGGTTTACAGTACCAGACATGTTTTCCTGTCGATCAGGCTTCAGATCCAGGCGGAAAGCAGTTGATTAATACCATTCATGCACTATCACACTCATCTTGCCACACCTGTCACAAATTACTCGTTTTTAGTCTAGTACTTCCACTGGGTGCCCTTACTCTGGTTTTTAGAATACGATGGTATCACTGTAAGAAACTAGTGGCTTGTTTTCAAGTTTAGCCTTCTTACCCATCATCCCCTGTTCAGCAGTTGTAAATCCAGGACAAGCCAGGTCCTAAGATCAAGATGGATACTGTTTGATCCTGGATGGGTTTGCGGGTGGGTAGGTAAGGCAGCCTTGAAACAAATGCAGGAACAGGTGTGGTTCTAGAACGTAAACCTTCTCACTGGTAGATTGGAGGAGCCAGGACTAGAGTGCTCGCTCAGCTATAAAAATGGCAATGATGGTTCATTCTTATGTTGGTGGTGAGACTCAAGGGCAGCTGGCATGTGCTCAGTGTTGTGTGTGTTAGCTGTTTCATGAAACTACCATTCAGGTTGAAATGTGCAAGGCTGAGAACTAAATGCTGTCTGTCATCCTATGGGCAGGAAAGACAGAGAAAACCAGGGCATGAGCCTCCTTTCTAATAGGAGTTACATGCAGAGTCACACAAACCATCCGTGCTTGGCACTCTTGTTTGGTTGGATTTGGGGGAGACTTATTATCGTCATATATGCCACAGCTTTGGAGAAGAGGGATTTTTTTTTTTAATTTTGGTGTGTGTAGATTTTAGGCCCTTCCAACAGTGTGGACTAGACTTACTATTTCTGTGTACTATTGTTTAATTAAAACAAGGCAGAATTGTTCCTCTCCCCTGGTGAGATCTAAGTAAAGTGTATTCATCTCGGCAGTTTGTTTGCCTGTATTAATAGTGGGAGCTTTTTACTTAGAAATATCAGACTTATAGAAAAGTTGCAAAATCACAACAGAGTCCTGCATCCCCAGATCCACCCAGCTTCTGTGTCTGTGTTTGTGAACAGGCAAAGTTGGACACCAGTCTGAAAACACCTTACCCCTAACTAATAAAACATCCTTTATATTGTTTAATGTTGCTTCCTAGTGAAACATTTTAGTATCAACAACGTGTCTTCTCCCAGGGCCAGGATGTGGACAGCCCAACTCCTTTCTCTTCATTTATTAGCCAACATTCAATATATGGCCAATATATTGTGTAAGCACACACACACACACACACACACACAATCTATGAAAAGGAAAACATAGCTTTTATTCAAGTGTTTACTTCATCAAGTTGAATGTGTATTAAGTAACAAATCCATATTTGATAAAGACAGTCTCTAATGGTAACTCTTTCTTACAGTTTGAATATGTAACTATACTTGTAGATTTTAATTTTCAGAGCAAATCTCTTCTTGGTGGCTACTACACATGTTACTTTCTTTTCCGTCTAGAGCCTTTCCAGAATCACATCAAATGGAGCTGCTGTTTGCCAATTTCATGGAAGTTGTAATAATTCCTTTAGTAGATTCTATTTATAGATCAAATGTCTGACTAAATATAATTACTTACAGCTAAATCCGATCAAAGCAATAAGCTCAGAATAATTTATATGGAATTTAAAACAAAGAAAGGAGGCAGAGCTTGCAGGGGATGGGCGTTTTCAGTTGTTTCTCTCAAGGAAAAAAAAATTGCTTTTTTTAAAAAAGAAAAACAAATGATTATTTTTGTTTTTAAACAAAACAAAATGTACACCTCAGCTTTTATCTCATCATAGTGTTTCTGTAGGAGACAGTTTTCAGACCGAAAGCTGGTTAATTTTCATGGCTTATACACAGTAATTGATAAATTACGTTTTCTCTAGCTTTCCTGGTCCAAGAATAGTTGTTTTCTTCTGGGTTCTTTTTTTGACTGTGCTTTCTTTTTACTTGCTGTGGATCTAGGTGGAAGATCACCATCACTGTCAGCAGCTGGTTTTGCTTAGGTCACTGGGAGAGCTCACAACAGTTAACAGCCAGTGTTATTTATTTCTTCAGCTGCAGTTGGTAGCTTTACCTGCTAGACAAGCTTGCATCCCTCTAGGTGGTAAGTCTGCACCCAGTGGTACCTGCTGTCATCAAAATGCCCCCTGTTAGAGTACTTTCCTTGCTTCTCAAGTTTGACATGGACCGAGCTCCCTGCCTGTGGCTCTGGCTTTGCCTTGTCCGGAGCCAGGTGGAGCTGGGTCCGTCCTTCCAAGTGTTCACTTGCTGCTGTCTCCCTGCCCTCTGGCCTTTGCTCCTGTCTTCCCTCTTTCTCTGTTTCTCCCCTTTTACTTTCCCCTTCTTTTTCATTCCTCTCTCCCCCTCACTACCAACCTGCATAGTTGGTTTTCTATCTTCTTCTTATTATTATTATTTTGGTTTTTCTAGACAGGGTTTCTCTGTTTAACAGCTCTGTCTGTCCTGGAACTCACTCTGTAGACCAGGGTGGCTTCAGACTCACAGAGATCCGCCTGCCTCTGCAGCTCTTGAGCGCTGGGATTGAAAGCATGCGTCACCGTGGCCTGGTGGTTTTCTGTCTATAGTGTCTGAGCTCCATAGAAGGGTTTGCTGTGGTGTGTGCTGTTCTGTGCATGAGCAGAAGCACAAGGCACATGGATGCTGGTTGCAGACATTGCACTTGAAGGCTGAAAATAAAAGCCTAGTGCTAAGTAAGAGCGGCTCTAAGAGAAAGGCAGTAATCCCTTCACAAGGCCCTACCCTCTTGAAGGACGCTACTTCTCAGTGAGATTGCAGCTTTAATTGAACTTCAGCTTGAGACTGGATAGAGACAAACCAACTGGGCCAACTCCTCAGTCTTTTCCACACAAACTCTATTCTCGTACGGTGTCATTTGGATGAGTTGTGACTTATTTGTAACCCGGGACCAAATCATGCTACAGATAGGAAGAACAAAGACCAATGACGTCAGTGCCCGCTCTCCCTGTTCTCAGAGGAACGCCACCAGCGGGGCCTTGAGCAGTTGTCTGCGTCTTCATTCACCTTCGGGACTGAAGCAAGACCTCCTGGAGATGATGGTGGCTCCCTCAAGCACACAACCCCCAGGCTGCCTGGACCACTACAGAACACTTGGGTGATAATTCAGAATCCGTTAATCTTAAATTCCCCCTCCTGATTTGATTATGGCCTTTAAAGGAGTCTACTTGTACTACATGGCCCAAAGATGTAAGCTTGGTAAGGTTCAGACCAGCCAGCTCTTTGAACTAACTGTTTAAATTCAGCCTTTAAATTCTTCATCTATAAAATAAGAGAATTTAACTAGATGGTGTCCAAGCCCACCCCCCACATTTATCTGCAACTTTGTGTTTTTATCCTTAGATAAGGAATATATCATATATCACCCCTTTGTTCAAATACCTGTTTGCATCATTTTCCCCATCAAAATACGAATTTCTTTTTCCACTTAGTGGAGCTGTATATCCTCTGGGTTTAAAATGAGGATCAATCAATGCATAATAATAACCTCTTATCCAATAATGGAGATGAAAAATTGTCTAAACAAAGTATCATTTTATTCATTTTGGAATATATTGCTGAATGACAGCAAAGTTCCTCCCACCAACTTTGCTCAGGTCAGTGTCTGACACGGTTTGTCGCTGGCACCTCCTCTAGCCAGGCAGTGTTTGACCACAGACAATCCAGGGCTTATGCAGCAGAGCAGTGTTTCTGATTGGAAGTACAGTTAGTGACTAGGGCAAGCTGCGTGGTGGGGTTTTGATTTTTGTAAAGAAAAGACGAGGATGCAGAGAACGATGGACCCTCTCATTTATCAGGTGCTGTACTAAGAATGAGCTTTGGCTTTAGTATTTTAGAATATAACATTTACATGCTTTCTTTATTTAACCATCCGTTTTCTGAGATAAGCCCTCCACTGTTTTCAGGCAAGCCTTTCTAAGTGTGTGTTTATGCGCAGTGATGGTCTGGGGAGATGGCTCAGTGGGAAAGGGCTTGCTTTGCAAGTGACAGGGATCCTGGCAGATCCCCGGGGCTCACTGTACAGCCAGCCTTACCAACCTGTGAAGAAGGCTTCACTGAGAAGCCTTGTCTTAGAAAAATAAGGTGATGGGCTATTAAGAGCACTGGCTGCTCTTGCAGGAATCCTTGGTTCGATTCCCAGCATCCACATGGGGGCTTGCAACTGTCTGTAACTCCAGTTCCAAGGGATCCAACACCCTCCTCTGGCTTCAGTGAGTACTAGGGACACACAAGCTACATAAGCATACATGAAGACAAAACACTTATACAATAAAAGAAAAAAATATTAAGAAATAAGGCACTCAGTCAAGAAAGACATTCAGCATTGGCTTCTGGTCTCCACAGCTGTAGTGAACATTAGCAGGTACACCCACACACAGATAGATACGAACATACACACAAAAATAAGTGCGGTGTCACTGTATCCCAGTGAAAGTTCAACCAGACGGGCAGTGTAAGACTGGGCAAGAAACAGAATTAAATGTTTGTAAAGTGTTCATTAGCTCTCAAGATGGGCATGTCTTGCCTTAAAGAATTGCGTTATGTAGAAAGTCAGCTTCCACCTGAAGAGAACATAAGGGGAGATGTGTTTGCAGAGGTTCGAGCAGAACCAGAACGCTGAGAGAGCCACATGACAGTGGCTGCTGCCACCTCCCTTAGCTGGAGATGGAGGATATGGCATGAAAGCTCCTGTTAGGGAGTTCTGTGGTCAGAGCTAGGGTAGGAGCTGGGGTAGGGGAGAGCAAGTGGAGCATTATTGAGGCAGGGAGAGGTCCTGGGGAGGCAGGAGCAAACATGGCAGAGTGACAAGAGGCAGGAGGAGGGCCGTGGGGAGTGGGAGGGTGTCCCCCCTCCGGGCTGATGTTAGTTAATAGAGGGTGCTGGCATGGCAGAGTGTGAGGATGGCACTTCCCACCATCACCACAGAAGGGACATCTGTCTATTAACAGTCAAATTCAGCTTCCAAATAGTATAAAACACACCTCTGCATATATATGAATTCTTTTATTCCCGTGTGTGAGGATTGATAATGATTTTCTCTCTGCCTTGCACGTCCCTGCAGGAGAGAGAGTTGTATGTAATTGCTAAAATCTGAGCCTAGCTCTAGAGATTTGTTTACTTCTATAAATCCTCATTTTATTCAAGAAAAGGAGATGCGCTGGTGGTGTTGACATTTCTTTTAAAGCTGATGAAAGATATTTTAAATTAGGCATGAATCTTTGAAGACCTCCGTAGCTCATTTTTAAAACATGGGCCATCCTCTGAAGTGCGTGAACTGTGAGAACGGGAGTCTCTCTGCATAAGCACTCGATGTTTCCTTTTGAACGATGCGTTACTAATCTAATTATCGTATACTTGTTACAACTGATCTCACAGAGGATGGCCTTTTTCCATGGGCTTCTGCAGTCCATGGATGCTCACCTGCTGACTGCCTCAGCTTTATGGGTGACCCACCAGAGTCTCATCTCTGGGCAAGAGTTGTGTGATAGAAAGACAAACAGCACACTGCCCCACAACAGTGGTTATGGGTCCTGACAATGTAGCCTTTGTGTTCAGGCTGTGGGCACACCACACCTTGCTGTGGCCCTGTCCTTGTCTGCTCAGCAGTGTCCGCCCTGAGAAGAGGAAGAGAAAACATAGCCAGATACCTCACCTGTCATTGCCTGTAGTCATTTCTAATCCCAGTCACCATAGCCTCTGAAAGATACATAGGTGCTATTTTAGAGTTAGCTGTACAATTTTGAGCTTTCACATTTTTTTTTTTTTTCTGTTTTGGCAAGAGTGGTGTATCACTTTGAAAAGTGAGGGCCCCTTTTAGTTCTGTCTTCACATCTGAGCTTCTGCTTGTTACTGGGGTAGGAGTGGCACCCAACAAATCAGGGTGGTTAAAAAGAGGAAGGCTCTTTAATCGGAGTTGATATCTAGGAAGACAGTGTGCCTGCCTACAGGGTTACAGGGCCTTAAGGAAGTAATGGAGGGGAGTTTGATTATTGTCAGAAGTCTCTGTTGCCTGTGGGGTACTGTCCAGTCTGCCACAGTTTATGTCCTGTTGTTCCGGGACACTAACAAGCGAAGGGAGTCAGGTGCGAATGGGGTCAGGTTGCATTACCCAAGTCCTCTTTACAATGAACACCGTAGTCTGAGAAGGTGCCGGCTACGGCAAGTACCCTAGCCAGCCAAGGCTTCATTCTAGACTACAGGTGTCTTTTGTAGAACATTTTGAACCTTGCTGACACGTTGAAGGGCGCTTGTTTTGTTAGTGTGTTTTGTAGAGTCTTGAAATGCTGTTCAGCCTTCTCAATACGTCTTCACACACTGGTAAATGTGTTTGCAGTGTTTCAGCACCACCCACTGTTCTATCAGTTTAAACACTTGTCCCACTAGACAGAGAAGTCCCATACCACAGTGTGAACACTCAACTCAAATGTGACGTGACAGAAATATTGTAGCATCGTTCCCACGGTAGTATAGAAACATTCTTTGTAGTGTCGCATCATTATAGTAAAACAGACACAAATGGTGGGTGGGTGGGTGTGAATGAAAACCTTGAAAAGACGCTGTGTCTGCCGAGACTGGTCGACCGACTAGTAGTTCAGTTCTGTGGAGAGATTGGCATGTTGCAGGTCCAGGGGCTAATTACCCATCTTGGACTAGCTCTAGCCCTCTGGAAGACCTAGCGGTTCCTTGCCTTCTTCTGTGTAGGAACTAACATCTTGTGACTTACAGATAAAAACATCGTTGGGATCTACTAACTAAGCAGACAGCTAGCTTTCATTAACCCCAAAGCCAAGAACGTCCTCAGATAGCATCTTGGTCCTGGAGAAGAGCTTCGCTCTGTGCTCACCTCTCTGGAGTGCTTACCAGTGTCTTTTAAACATACCGTGGCTTATGAAGTTCCTTATTCTGTAAAACTATAAACTTTGTGAAACTTCCTGCACGTTGGAACATGGAGTCTGAGGTCACCCGAATCTGTGTTCCTGGGCCATGGTCCTTCACTATGGCTCCAGAATATACTATCTCTCATTCCCTTTAGGATAAGAGCTGGATGGGGAGAACTCAGTGAAGGTATTCATGTCTGGTGCTGGAGAACACACACCCAAAGAAAAGAGAAGAAAAGAAGGCTTAAAAAAAATGGGAAGAAAAGTTGCTAAACATCATGCAACTTCTAAGTGATGGAATTTGAACATTTTTAGTATTGTGCGACAGAAAAACCACCTGCCAAACAGCTGTTTTCGGTCAGCCAGATGTAACTTCTCAGGGGTAATGGAAGCGTGCTTGGAAAGCTGCACTCATCGGATCATTGCCTCTGTTGCTCTGTACCTCTTTCTGTCCTCTTGGAAAAAGAAAGAAAACAGGGAGGTAACGGTTACTTCCTTATTTAAACCCTTATAAAATGCTCATTGCAGGGCTGGAGGGCTACTGGCTCATTAGTTAAGAGCACTTGCTGCTTTCAAAGAGGAGCCAAGTTTGATTCCCAGCACTTACATCAAGGAACTCCCAACTGCTCCTAACTCCATCTCCCGGGGCAAAAGTCCCTCTTTTGGCCTTTACATTGTCCTGCAGGCATGTACTGCATACAACTCTCTCTCTCCCCACCCCTGTCTCTCTCTGTCTCTGTCTCTGTCTCTCTCTCTCTCTCACACACACACACAATGAGATTGACATATAAACTACCCATAGTTGAATTGTACAACTGGGAGTTTTGACATTAATGAAACTATCATAATCATAACAACTTAATATAAAAAGTTCAGCCGCTTCCAAGAGTGGGAAGCCCTAACAAAGAAGCCATTTGCAATTGATACCTGTTGGGAGAAGGAAAATAAGTTTTCTCCAGTGGAATGCCACCAGATGTATTAACCACACTTGAGGGCAGGCCCCATGCCCAGTAGTAGCTGGCCACCACAAAGCCAACTCTGAAGTTTTTGTTTGTTTGTTTGAATTTGTTTCCTTTGGCACCTTTTGTCTTATTGGCCTTTTGCTGGGGTGTGTGTGTGTGTGTGTGTGTGTGTGTGTGTGTGTGTGTGTGTGTGTTTTCTTTTGAGAGAGAATGTAAGGTAAGAATGGGTAGGGAACATCTGGCAGGAGTTGGGGGAGGGAAAACATGATCAAAATTATATGAGGGGAAAAAAAAAAAGAATCCAGTTGCTGTTCTGGGCCTTCCCTCTCATAGGAACTGGCAGGCACCAGTGGAGATGCTTGACTTACCTGCTAGGAAGTGCCAGGGTTTCCCACCAGAGGAAGTGAGCTTGCATTAAAGTAGGTGTTGGTGGCCAGGGCTCTGCCTTCTACCGGCCTCCCTGTCTCCTTCCTGGAATGGAGAGCCTAGCTGCAAGCTCATGCTGTGAAATCTCCCCACCCACATTGGCCCAGCCATGCTGCAGCCTCTATGTCAGTCTTCCACTCGTAATAAACTCAGTACTCCCCAACAGCCCATCTCATTGTGTAGCTCTTAGAGTCCCATCTAAGTCTGTCTTTTTTTTTTTTTTTTTTTTTTTTGAGACAGGGTTTCTCTGTAGAAACCTGTCCTGTCCTAGAACTCAATCTGTAGACCAGGCCGGCCTCGAACTCAAAGAGACCTGCCTGCCTCTGCCTCCCCCGTGCTGGGATTAAAGGCGTGTGCCACCAATGCCCGGCTCCCATCTAAGTCTTAACTAAGATATTTTCATCACCCCCAAAAGTTTTCCTGTGCCACTTCTAGACCCCTGGTTCCTCCTTGCATTTTCTGTTTTGTGACACACACACACACACACACACACACACACACACACACACACACACACGCATGCACACATGCGCACACACACACACGCACACACGCATGCACACACGCACACACGCACACACGCGCGCACACGCGCGCGCACACACACACACTGAATAATGCAGTGTGCACTCCTTTGGTGTCTGGCTCCTGTCACATGCTTGTGCTGTATCCTGGTATCTCTTACTTATTCTTTATTGCTGTTGGTGTTTCATGCATACACCATCTTTTACTGGACTCAGCCAGTTTTTAGTTTGGACCTCCTGCAGATAATATATCTGTGTAAAAGCACTTTGTGCACCAGCCTCTTCTTGAAGATCAATGTCTAGGAGGAGAGTGCATGTTTTATGGTGGGTGTATGTTTACCTTTTCAATAAGCTGCCGCTTTGGTCTCTTCAGATGGCTGTGTCATTTTATGTTCCCACTTGCGATGTATAAGAGCTTCAGTTCCTGCGAAGCCTCACCAGCACCAATTCATGCATGGCCAGTCTGTTTAATTTTACTCATTTTTCCCAAGGTGTGGAGTAGGGTGTCATTATGGCCTTAATTTGCATTTCTGTAATGACTAATGAATGACCTTGAGTGTCTTGTCATTGTCTGTCTTTCAAAAGATTGTCTCTTTTGGTAAATGATCTAAATCTCTTAGTAATCTGTTTTAATTGAGTTGCTTGTTTTCTCATTGATGAATTTTTGAAAACTCTTCATATTTTAAATATAAGTCCTCTCTTAGACACACTTTTTAAGTATTAGTTTTCACTTGTGCCTTGTCTTTAACTTTTAAGAAGTGTAATTTATCAATATGTTCTTTATAGCGTTTGCTTTTAGTGAGAAGTCAAGGGTATGGAAACTCTCCTGAGCGCCTTCCTCTGGGTGCCTCTCTCTCCACCCTCTTTCTTTTCACCTTCTTAGCATGCGGTCATCAGGTTGTGCAGGCCCTTTCCTGAAAAGTCTGTCTTCGCTTTGCATTTGGCTTCCTGCTCTTGTTACAAGCCAGCGAGTGGGTTTTCTGGTTAAGTCTGTCTGCTTTTCTGTTGCATTACTTAGCACTGTGAAAACAACAGGACAGATACGAACCAAACTCTTCGAAGCTTATGAACAAGACCCCAAATGATCTGCCCTAGTTTGACGTCTGTATTAACTGTCTCTTACTGTTCACTCTGTGCCTTTCTCCAGTGTGGTGTCCAACCCCTGCCACGCCCACCACCCCTCAGCAGACAGATCTGCTACGTGTACGTTACTTCAATTGTGATTTTTTTCATATCTGTCTTTCTGAGCTGCGGTTTTCTACGAAGACTGGATTAATCCATGCTGTATCCGTGGGCTAGAAATGCCAAGAGAAAGGTCTGGGGATGTACAGGCAGACACTTGAAGAGTGTTGACAGAAAGTGCAGTTGGTTTAGATTTGGTTTCTTTCCTGAGCAGAGTATGGGGACCGTGCTACCTTATTTTCCGCAGGCTACTTTATCCGCTTTGCAGGGATCTTGGCTGACATAGTTTCTTTACATAGTTCAGTGCTGTGAGTAAATGGCACAGGAAAACAGAGCCAGCACTCAAGGAAGGCGGGCTGAGAGCAGCATTTCAGCCCACAAGGCCCCACAGTTGTCCCCGTTTTATCAAGGACTCAGGAGGTCCATACATGCGGAAATGAGCTTGAACTGCACCCTACAAGGGTTAGGGGGAACCTGACTCTCCGTGGACTCATACCTGTGGTGGCTACCAGCACATCAAAGCCCATGCTGGCCTACAGTCTCTGTTCACAAGCACCCATTATATATTCATGCCGTAGGCCACCATGGTGAGTGCCATGCCCTGTCACTCACTGCCTTTTCATCCATAACTTTTTTTTATTTCCAATACCCATAAAAATAGATTTAATTGGACATGTTCAAAGGATCTAATTTTGGTTGTTTCTGTTTCAATAAGACTTGGCAACATTTCCTAATAAGCTGACAAATTCAGCGTGAAAAAGAAGTGATTAGAAGAAGTACCCAGATAACTGTACATACACACATGTGTTAGTAACTAATATAGATTTCATTCTTTCCTTTAAAGAAATAAGTATGGACTTAACGACAGAGAGCAAGTTTGTTTCTTTAAGCATTTGTAGAAACGGTTCCCGAGCAGAGGCACTGCTGAGCCCGTTAGCAATAATGAAAAGAGCCTCCAGAGGAGGCGCCCTGGATGGATTCTGTTTGCACGTGGCGTCCCATGTGCCATCTCAGCCGTTTTTGCAGCGTTTGCTTCTGTGCTTGCCGGCTCACGTTCCCACTTCCTGGCAGCTAAGCTCTTAGCAGTGACACATTTCATACCTGTCTGTCATTTCATGGCTTTATTGCCTGCCTGCCTCCCTCCCTCCCTCCTTTCTCAGACAGGGTTTTGTTATATAGTCCACGCCGGCTGGCTTTAAGCCCACCGTCCTGCAGCTCCTCCCTCCCCAATGTTGGAATCACAGGCGTGAGCCATCGCCAGCTCCACTTCCTCATTCTGAACATGGAACGATCATCTCTGAAATATTAGCACTGATTGCACAAAAGGCGTCAAAATAAAACTACGGCGCATTTGTTGCTGACTGAATTTTTTGAAAATTTTATTTTTATTGATGTGTATGTCTCTTTGTGTATGCACACATGTGTACACATATCCTGGGATCCTGAAGATTCTCTGGAGCTGGAGTTACAGGCTCCAGCTGTCCAGTGTAGGTGCTGGGAACTGAACCTGGGTCGTCTGAAAGAGCAGCCAGTGCACATAACCACGGAACCATCTCTCCAGCCATGAGTAGCACTTATTTCCTAACTCCAGTAAAACACGTCCTGTGAACAGACGCAGACTCTTAGACTCTGGCTGGGTGTTCATTTCCCTTGACTTATCCCTAAGTCAGTTTGTTTGGTTAACTCACAGTCGCGTCCGAGAAGCTCTCCCAGGCAAAGCCTGCTGTGAAGTGGGCAAGGTTCATGGCGGCAGTGATGAGACCACTGATCTTCATGAAGAATTTGCCGTTGTTCCTGAGTTGGCTGCTGGATGAAAAGGAGTCTAATACCCAAAAGTCTTTCGTTACTAAATTTTAGTCATCATTGTAACCCGCATTCTAGAGTCCAGTCTTTAGAGACAAGCCTATTAGTTGATAAAATTAAGCCAAACTGTTGTTCAGCTTCAGTGTTGGATTTATTGTTTGTATGTATAACACGAGAGAACAGAAAACCCAGGGCAGTTTTCAAAATCTCATCCCTGTTTTGCTCAGGAAGCTGAATAGATACCGGAGATGAGAAGTAGTCAATAAGAAAAGCATCAAGAGCGTTAGGAGTCATAGTGGCCCTCGTCCACCCTGCCTGTAGACCATGGGAGCTCCAGGCTGAGTGCAAATAATAAGTTCCCTGGCATGAGACATTTCATCTTTGGAGGAGGGGATGAGTTCTGTGATGTATGAGGGTATTACTGGCTCGGGACAAGGCTTCCTGTTATAATTGGAGGGACGCTGTAAGACCACGTCTAGCATGCCAGCCCATCCCCCTTGAGTGGTAGTGCAAATTGCTGATTAACTGCTTTTATGTATGCAGAGCTGACACAGCGCCTCATCTAGAAACAAACAGTAGTGCTCTAAGGAACCGGTTGGAAGTTCAAACTGACATTTAGAAATTGCAAGCCCAGAGACTTCGTGCTGTCAAGTAGTGCTGTCAGTTTAAATTATGGCTTTTCTACCTAGAGATAGGATAAAAGGAGCCAGGCTGATGGCCCTTGAGTAGTGTTTTAGCCTTTGTGCTCTGGTGGGCTGAGAGACTTGTGTTCAGGTCTAATATGAGCGAGTGCTTCCTTTCCCCTGAGTATGTTCTAGTGGTCAGCGGTTGTGAGGGAGGGGCAAGTGTGCAAATGCTTGCAACAACAACAAATACTCAATTCTTTTGCTGTTAGGGGATTCAGTTGAGTGAATTGATGAGTTGAAATGCATTGAGAGTTTACTTCTCAGAATAAAGTGCTCTGTGTTAATGTGAGGAAGGCTAAGCAAAATCTCATTGTCTGGAAAGGTTGACCATCCAGAGTGTGTACTAGGTGGGCTGAAGAGGTGGCTCAGCAGGTACAGCACTTGTCTTGTTAAATCCAAGGAACTAAATTTGATTCCTGTGCCATCATGGGGGTGGTGGTATAGGAGAAACAAGCCAGGATGTGATGAACTATAACCCCAGCCCTGGGGAGGGAGAGACAGGTGGATCTGGATCCTTGGGGCTGCTGGCCAGCCAGCCCAGCCTGCTTGCCAATCTCCAAGCCAGTAAGAGACCCAGTCTCACAAACAAGGTAGATAGCACTTGAGGAATGATACTTTCGGTTGTCCATACACACACACACACACACACACACACACACACACACACACCTCGGATGTAGTCACCACCCCTTGATTTTTGTGTCTCCTAGCCAATAACTTTCCTGGCTCAACTGTTTCTCCTGTCAAGAAATCAGCCCTCATACTGTAACCTAAAGCAGCATAGTCTCTCTTGTGACTCTAGAGTTCTTGAATTAATTATGAATCAAGGTATTTAATGGATAAAATTATTGGTGAAAAAATTAAGTGCCCACCACATATTGGCTTTATATTGTCTGTTGGTAACTGGCCTTCAAATTCTTGAGTATGCAAAAATCAATTGAATTGGAAATGTTGACTGTAATTGACAGAAATATGATGGGAATAATTCCCCTAATAGCTATACCGATGCTCGCGTAGACGACGGATGGCTGCTATGCTCATGATCTCACTCTGCCCGTCACTCAGGAAACACAGGGCAGTAAGACAGTTCGGGCCTGGAGCAGGAAGTTTGGCCTCTGCTTCGACTCCCATGCTCCCTGCAATGCACCACACTTTGCCCAGTCAGTCTCAAATGGGCTGCCCGTTCATAGGCATGCAGGAATGCATACACACACGGAGTTATTTTGTTGACTTTTGTTTGACACAGATATTATGGTCATACTGAACGTAGCAGAGTCTGGTATACTGGGTACAGTGGCAGCATGGCTACATGCAGGATCATTCTGAGAAGGGATTTTTTTTTAATTAAAAATAAAATATTTTCATGCGCTGTATTCTGATCACAGTTTCTCCTCCCTCATCATCTCCCCACCTCCCCACACATCCAACTCCACACTCTGAGAAGGGGACCTTGTGTTTAGTTACCCTTCTTCTGGGGATGGAGCCACAATGTTAGCCTGAGCTGTTTTACCAGCCAACCCCTGTAGTTAGAATTTAATGTTGGATGATTTTTTACCATGTCCCTGTGGCTTGGGTCTGGAAACTTGACTGGTGCTGTGAGGGAATGAAGAAATGACAGAAATGTATGCAGAAAAGCTGGGCTCAGGTGGTTTATACACACACTGTTGGGGTGGCACCAACTACCACAGAAACTCAGAACCTCAGCAAGAGGAAGAGGCCAGCTGGTCTGGAGATGTATGTAGGTAAGCAGTCTCAGGCTGTAGACATCAGAGAGGAGGAACCTGCTGTTGCTAGCTTTTGCAAAGTCTGGTTATTGATTCCTAAACTTGAAGTTGCACAGACTACTGATGTGTGATAATGTTCTTGTTCACTATAAAGTTTTGTCACTCATATTGGTTTAATAAAATGCCAATTGACTGGCATCCAGGCAGGAAGTATAGGTGTAGATAGCAGACTTAGAGGAGTCAAGATGAGAACGCCTTCCTGAGAAAAGGTACCACGTGCCTCTGTGTGTTTATTTGGAACTGAATGGCTGCAGGACCATGGGTAACAGAAACATTTGTCCACAGGTTGCAGTCAGTTGTTTGTAAACACTCATCCTTGGATCAGAGGAAGGCTTTGCCATTCTGAGCCTAACCCGAGAAAGGCTTGGCTAGCGTCCTAAGGGTCTGAGCTATTGGTCCTTGACATGGCTGTGCCTATGTCAACAATACCTATTCACCGAAGACTTCATCTACTCCTTACAAATTCACTCAGGGATTCATCCACTTCCTACTGCTGCTGTCTTGAAACTCGGAATAACTGTGTTTGGCATCAGATAGACCATGGAGTGCATGCCTAGAACAGGCACCCTGAACCTCCTACCACTCCTGCCCTCAGAACCCAGTAACCCCTTCTTCCCTTGGCAGAGTTTGGGTTTGGGTGTAGACACATTGTGGGTATGGGGTATGAACTGCACCTCAGCCTGTGAATGGTGACCTGGGTACCTGTGAGCATCACAACAGTAAATTAAAAAAAAAAAAAAAATGAAACAGTGTAACTTGCCCAGAGAGATATAACCAAAAGAGGGGGTGGGTATTTTTCTGCTTTTTAAGAAGAGAACATTTCGTTTTTCACCAGTCCCCATGAATTATGTGCCTCAGAAAATATAACCAACCTGGCTTTCAGAGTCCTTGGAATTTTTTAAGGGCCCTATCAAGGCCTCCATGCTATAGATAATCATGACATCGATAGAACCTTTGTCGGAACAGTAGAGCAGATGTCAGCTTATGGGATGAGTAAAGGGTAAGAAAATGTGACAGCAATGTGGAAGAAATTGTTCTATCAAATACATTTATTGAATTATGATTACTCTACAGCTAAGTCTGAATCTTATATATCAGTAATGTTTAAGAAAGAACTAAAAAGAAAGGCTGGGCTTTAAAGGATGGGGAGGAAAGTGGTAACTGGCCGTGGGAAAGAACGGTCTTTGTTTTCTGTGAGTGCTTAGATGCTGAGAGGATGAAGGCAAGAGGAGGAAGTCAGATGTGATCATTTCTAAAACGCCACCGGAAATGTGTTGTGTGGACTTTGCTCTTCACTCTTCACATAAGGATTGAAAGTTTCCCTTTCCCAAACTGCCAAGAGGAGCTTTCTCTTCTGTTGTTAGAGCCGGAATGGGGATGGGCACTGTGAGCCCTTTTCCCGAGTGTGGCTCAGGGCCACCCACACTTGGCTGGCTTGCCTGCCATGCTGCAGCAGAAGGCCCAACCACAAAGCAGTGGACTCCTGCCCTGATTTGGGTGTTTGGTTGTGAGCTCCACCGGGCTTTTGAGTGTGCAGCCGTGTGGCATGCTGGGGGCAGCTGTCATCTTGGCTCTTTCCAGTATCTTGGAAGCTTTTGGCAGTGACTATTATTCTTTGACTCCCTAGGGAATTGAATTAATTGGCTCCCACATGGATAGAATATTTATCAGAATTTGGAAGTTGTGAATACATATTTAGCATTATTATATTTTGGGTGTATCCCTTTAACTGTAAAATAGGAATAGCAATCCCTACTTTACAAACTAAGTGTAGATTAAACAAGGTAAGATGTGTAAAATGATGAAAACTTGTTTAAATGTCTATACTCTTTTGTGAAATAGTATTTGTTATATTAACCATGGATATGACATATAAGGAGGTATTGTTAGAAAGAGACACACCACGAGTATACCCCATTTCTGTCTTCTTGCTTGTTTATAAATTTATTTACTTTTTGTTGAAAATATGCTATCATAAGAGTTGTCATCTTAAAAATGTAGCAGAACATATTGCAAGCATGTCCAGTAGGTATTAAGTGCATTAATAGCTGTGCAGACATCCTTGCTGTTCAATACCCAAACAGAAGTTCTACCCCCTGGGCCCTGACCCACGATAATGCTAACCCCACATCCCATCTCTGTGAGCTTGCTTTTCCAGAACTTCATCTGGCCGAGGTTGTCCAGGACTTGTCCTCTATATCTGGATTTTTTTTTTTTTCACTTTGCAGGATATTTTCAGGGTTGAGCCATGTTGTAGCATGCATCTAATTTTCATTCCTTTTCATGGCTGACATGTATATCCCATTTTGCATATTAGTCATTGATTGATACTTGACTGGCTTTCACTTGTCAGCTCTTGTGGGTGCCAGTGCTCGGAGCACGGGTACGTGTGTGTCTGCGGGGTATGTGGGTGTCTGCGGGGCGTGTGTGTGTGTGTCTGCAGGGCGTGTGTGTGTGTCTGCGGGCGTGTGTGTGTCTGTGGGGCGTGTGTGTGTGTCTGCGGGGTGTGTGTGTGTGTGTCTGCGGGGCGTGTGTGTGTGTGTCTGCGGGGCGTGTGTGTGTGTGTGTGTGTGTGTGTGTGTGTGTGTGTGTGTGTGTAAGTATACATGTCTTCTTGGTTTTTTGTTTTTGTTTTTTCCCATTAGCTCTTTGTCTTTATGTCATATGACACTGTTTTGATTACTGTATAAGTGGAAATTTTATAATGAGGTATATAGTTATAGCTATTCAAATCTTTGTAGTTTTATAACTGGGTCTTACAATTCCACTTTTGAATGCAGTTGGGCATTTCCCTAATAACATATGTAGAAAGCACCTCAAAGCTTTTGGTGTTCTAAGAAAAAAGAAGATTGCCAAATCCAGTGTCCTGAAGGGTTCCCATAAAGTTTTTTCTTCTAAAAGTTTCATAATTTTATGCTTAGGTCTTACAGTTAGGACTTTGATCTGCTTTGAAGGACATTCTGCATGTGGTGTTAAGGAGATGTCTAACTTTGTTTCTTCGAATGTTGGTATCTACTTCCCAAGACCCTTTGTGCAAAGCTTGGCTTTCCCCATCATCGAAGGCTTTGGTCTCTGGTCGCAGGTAGTCAGCCATGTGGCAGCAAAGATGTCTTGTGGGGTTTCTATTTTTCCCACTAGCTCTTTGACTTCTTAATGCCGTATGATACTGTTTTCATTACTGCAGCGTTGAAAGAAAGTAAGTTTTGAAATCAGGACACTGGAGGCTTTCAACTTTGTTCTTTTCTGTGACTGTTTTGACTACTCAGGGTCACATGAAATTCCATATGAGTTCTAGTATAGGTTTTGTTCTGTCTGATATTAGCAAATATCTATCTAATGTTTTTGTTTCGTTTTAGACTAAAAAAACGTGAGTTGCAGAGTGTAAGTACCTATGGAGTGAGTGTTCAGCCACAAACGACACATCAATGTCACACTCCCGACTGTGTGAGCCACAATCAGGGAGGCTGGAGTGAAACAGTGTACTGTGAGCGTGGCAGGACTGCTGCAGTGGCGAGCTCGTGGCACTTGTGGTTACCTGCACAAGATCAGCCAGTGTTCTGTCAGCATGGGGAGGGTCCCTGAGCCCCGTGACTGAGAGCCTAGGAACAGTTGTTTCTAGCAGGGGAGGGACAGTCAGTATTTCTCTGATGGTATGGCCCCTGGTAGGTCGGATATACCCCAGTGGGTGTCGCACATACCCAGAAGTGTATAGACAGCACAAATTGGAGTGGATGGGTTATTTAATGAACTAAAAAAACCTCACATAAAGTTGAGGGGTAAGAAGGTGGGGATTGATCTGGAAGGAGGTGGATGTGAATATGAGAATAATACATTGTACGAATTCTCAAAGAATTAATGAAAGTATTTTTAATATATTAGTACTCAAAACCCACAGTCAAGTTATGAAATGCTACATACACACCTATACCAGACATATTTGGTTCAGCTGTAATCCTTTAGAAGTGATACTCTTCATTTACAGAGAGGGTGTTCTAGGATGTAGTTGATCTGTATCACTGCAGGGATACCACATTTTAAAGTTGTTGTCAATGTAGTGACACTGTCCCCTAACGATGATGATGACAAGGAGAGTGAGGTTTAGCATTGCATACACCTTTGAATCCCTGCTCTGATGTTCACTGTTTACACTGTGTATGTGTATGACTTCGGACAGGTTCCCCCTTGCTAAGCCGGCTTCTATCTCTGTGAAATGAAAACAAAGATAATTATGTGAAAAGTCAGTGTGATAACTTAGGACAGTAAGGCTCCTGCGACGTCTCACATATTCAAAGAGCACACACATCGTAAGCAGCTAGAGAGATTTTCATCTCTGGCAGAGGTCGAAGTGAGAGTGAGTGGCTAGCCATTTATGTTCTTACTGCTTTGCCTCTAACAGGTTGTGAGACTAAAGACAGGCTTTTCTTGCTGTGGGATGAGATCTTTTATAGCTGGGATTCCTCACCCATGTCTCGTGCGTTTCCTACTTGTTTCTTTGTATCTCCTGTTTGATGCATTTGGAGCTCTCTTATTCTGGCCCCCCCCCTCCCAGCTTCGTCTCTCCTTGTCTGTCTCCTGTCTATCCTGCAACTTAGATTTAATTTGATTTCCACTGTTGGCAACCTTTCTGTTTTTGTTGCCTGCTGAGGCCCCTCCTATTCAAGTTTCTGTTTTATTCTTTTTCAGATCTTCCCTGGTGTTTTCTAGACGGCTCCTACTTAATCTCATTTAGTTTCTTCATCTTTTTCAACATTTTAAGTACAGTTGTATAAACTTACGGTTTGTAGGGTTACGTTAAATTCTCTCCTTGTGCCCTGGTGATGGCTTGACCTCTATGACCTGTTTGTGTGCTTGATGGCTCCTGGTTCGTCCAGGTAGCTGGTGGCACCTATTAGAGGTGACTACTCCAGGGCTGGGCCCGTGACTGAGTGCTGGAATCTCACCCTCCTGGCACTTGCTCTGCTCTAGCCTCTGCCCACCTTTCTGCTCGGTTCCTCATTATTTCTAGCTCTTGTCCATTTTCCTTCATTGGGTGTAACTCACACACATAGCTTAAAATCATTTTCATTCATTCTATCTACTCTTGGTTTTGAGATTGAGAGCTGTGTCTTTAAAATTGGCCCAGTACAGGGTTTTCACATGTTGACTGGAAGCCTCTGCGCATGCTTAGACACAGACATTAACATACCCCTAAGAAGTCTTTAGGATCTGTGATTAAACAACTCCCCTTTGTTCACACACAGTGTGTGGTAACTAGCTGATAAACGAGGAATAAATGAACAAGCTGTAATGCACTAGTTTCTGTTTTGAACTTGTAAACACTAGCGAATCTTTAAGCGTCATACTGCAGTCCTCTGCTTTGTCTTAAACGAATGGCACATGTGTATTAATTAAAGTGAACCCACTTAGAGGGTGGGTCAAAGGAGGCAGAATATCCAGAAAGCGCAGCACCTGGTGTGAATCAGCAGGGGAGGTCAATATCAATAAGCCACTAGCAGATATTCCTAGATGGAGCCTGCAGACACCCCCAGTGACACTTCTGAAGGGAGAGGGCAGCCCGTTCGTGCCCACCCACGGAACTCATGTCCTCATCTTCATAAGCAGACTCTGATAAAAGATCACCAAGTAAGTAGTTTGTTTTTTCCTGGCTTCCAAGGCTGCTTTAATTTCCCCATAAACACTGAGATAATCTCACTTAAATGAAGTGCCTTTCCGAGTTGGGCGGAGCCTGTGTTCTGCTGTTCAGCTTGAAGGGTTAATACTGACTCTGGATGAACATCTGCTGGCCCCATATTGACACAGGAATAAATTATTCATCATGTAGTATTTGGGAATTTTAAAAGCTCCATGATGAATCCTACAAAACTATATTATGTCTCTGACATCCTTGGGTCTCATTATTTCATCTTCAATTATTCACAGAGGCTTTTCACGTCTCAAAGCACATAGGAATGCTTGAGGTCACGCAGGCACATGGCTGAAATGATGGGGACTCTGCTAAGATACTGTCTTGTTTTTGTTTGGGCCCTGTTTTCCTTTGGGGGAGGATTCCAGAGCTCTCCCTCTGCACCGAGGCTGAGCACTTCCGTTTGTGGAGCATGGATGGAGGGCTGGGCTCCTGGTGTGCAGTGGCCAGCCTTCCCACGTTGCTCTGAAGAAACACTGTCTCAGGGATTTTCAGATCGACCGTACTTGGTATAAAAAGGTCGGCTGGGTTTCCCGTGAAGTTATCTATGGTTCCCTCCATGTTCTGGGGACAGAGGGCAGGACCTGTGTGCTTGACAAACACCACCAGTTACATCCCCAACCCCACCCATGCTCAAAGCCAGTATATTTTCCAGTTTATCTTACCACTGACCCCAAAAATTCTCCATCAAAGCAAAAACTCTGCATTACTATGGTTAACCCCAAAGCAATTTTTTGGAGAGTTTGAGCAAAACACATTGAACCCATTTAAAAACAATTAACAGCTAAATTTATTACTTCTTTAAAAAGAGGCTAAAAACCAAAGACTAGAGGTTCAGGTTATTCAGTCCATCGTTGGTGAACCTGCCCGATACACAGACTGTGCAGTAGGAAAACCATTGGTTCAGCTGTGGGGACTGCACGTCTCTGAAGCACAGTTGATAAACTACCCCAGGGCCGTTCTACACTGTTCTTCAGTTGCCTTCTGTACAGCGTGTGAGGGGCAGGGCAAAGAAGGGTGAGGGACGATGGGCCTACCTCTCTCGTCCTACTGCTTCTGCCCCTCTAGGACAGGCGCAGTGCCCTGGGCCAGTGGGCCGCCACCGTCTCACCTCAGACAGAGCTCAGCCATCAGTGCCTTCAGAGAGCTATGGCAATAATGGTTGCCATTTGTTGAAGTAAATTCAGATGTGTTTCTAGGTTATGGTAAGAAATTATTGATCTTCATATTTTTGCCCTCAATACCTGATGACATAGCTGCTCATAACTGCTTACTTTTTGATGTAAACATTTACAAAACACCAGCTCATTTGGCCTTTCTCTCCAGTGGCTGGAGATGTGGCAGAGACTGAAGCTGTTTCACAGAATAGGCTGCAGGGCAGAGGTGGAAACTCTCCCTCTGTGGTCTCCCTACTGCTGGCTCTGTGACTTCAGGCTGCACTGCTCCTCATACCGCATTGGCAGATGGAAGGGCGTTTGTTCAGTCTTGGTAATGGACGTGGATTATGTCCCCATCTGCTTGGTAGGAAATCAGTGACTACGAAGAGCAATGTCCATTTAAAATATTAAATTGCATCAAAACTTATGACATTTAAAGTGCTTTTACAATTTAGTTAAGATAACCATTTCATCTGTTTCCATGTAATTACAGAGGTTTTGAGTCATTTTAATTTAACAGGCCGGAAAAATCCAACCTCTGGCTACATGGCCTTTTCATTGCATTACACACACAAACGTGTATGTGTGTGTGTGTGTGTGTGTGTGTGTGTGTGTGTGAGTGTGTGTGTGAGTGTGAGTGTGAGTGTGTGTGAGTGTGTCTGTGAGTGTGTGTGTATGTGTGTGTGTGAGTGTGTGTGTGAGAGTGTTGTGTGAGTGTGAGTGTGTGTGTGAGTTGTGTGTGTGAGTGTGTGTGTGAGTGTGTGTGTGAGTGTGTGTGTGTGTGTGTGTGAGGAAGTTTTATTACTTTCTGTTGTGCTTTTCCAAGGGCTCTGATTGTCCCCGCCGTAGCCCCTAGGCTCCTCCTCCCTCCTGTCTGCTGACAGCAGTCAGGGTTTCCATGTGACAGAGCAGCAGATTATTGATTTTGTTTTTTGTGTCAGGGCAGAATGTGTGTCACTTGAGGTGATCTTACGGGCACTTAATTCATCCATGATTATGCACAGAACCCACTTTGGCCGGAGCTAGGAAGGACCCCTCAGGCAGAAAAGCATGGGCGCTGCCTCCGCGGGAGAGGGTCAGGCAGCCACACTGGGCCCTCCAGCACAGTCACTCTCAGATTTCCACTTGGCGTGGGTGTTTAAAGAGCCTTACATTTTGTTTCTCTTTGTTCGTTTGAGCAGGGAGTGTAGGATCAGAAGCCATCGATTGGTTAGCAGTGGTCTGTAGCTCTCAAGTAGCCCTTGAGTGTTTGAAAACCACTCTAATAAGGAGCTCCACCCGCTGTGGGTGGGGGTCTGTCCTCTTCTGGCTCAACTGTGAAGAGCTGATCGTCATGGCTACAGGGAAGCCTGTCCTCCTGTCGGGTGAGAGCTCCATTTCTCCACATGGTAGAAAACCCCATAGCCTTTACAGAGTTAAGGCCTGCAGTCCTTCTAAGTGGGCATGCACTAAAATCCTGAAAATCCCACACAGCAGCAGCTGACTCTCCAGCCTCTTGGCTACACCCTGCCTTCAGGGATGAGCAGCACAGGAAGCCTTAAGGGCCACAGCACCCACTTAAGACGCGTCTAGGTTTTGGGGTGTTGTTCCTAATGTGTTCCAGAGTAATGGCTGTTTTCCAGTACAGTACTGGCCAGAGCCCTCAAACATTAGGTGGACTATCCCAGGCCAGGGTAAACGATTCTACGTGGCTCTTGGAGTAATGGGAAGGCAGGTGTCTGCCTCTCTCCTGCTTGTTACTGGTGAATGGAGTGTGATTTTGTTTTTGATTGATTGATAACAATATGGCAGTCTGATGGAAGATGCCAAGACCCGTGCTTTTCTCCTTGCCACCCTTCTGACTGGGCCTTATGTTCCCTGAAAGGGCTGGAGAGAGGTTGGAGATAATGGGGCTCGAGTGTGGCATGCGTTTGCACTGTGTCCACTATGCATGGGTCTTGTTTCTTGTGTCTGGGGCAGCTGTGATTGCACCCCAAGTGGAGGGGGATGTGAGATGGGCGCGTGGGCT